>VKOC01025873.1:0-21364 GCA_009364415.1 Spea multiplicata
TTTATCACTCCCATCACTCCTGGGTTCCAATGGCCCTTTATCACTCCCATCACTCCTGTGTTCCAATGGCACGCTGTGTCTACTGATCCAGGTTTAAATATAAAAGGATAATTGATCGTTAGAAACCCTTTTGTAATTATGTTACAGCTAAAAACATCCTTGTTTTCCTGGAGGGACCCCAAACTTTTGAACAGTAGCGTATATAATCATTAAAGAAAATAATCATAAAAATCAAGTAAAGAGACGTATGCTCGGATCAGATACAAAGTAAAAAAAAAAAAAACAAGCTTTATGAAGTCATTTTATGTCACTCTGCAATCCGCTGGTTGCTATTTACGTGATGAAGGCATTTAGCATAAATGCGTATTTTATTTCCACAGTCACTGCTTGCTTATAAAACACACGGTTGTGAGTTGCTCTGTGATACACGCATACCCATCAACCACTCTGAGATCCGAGAAAAGAGGGGAGGAATGCGAACTCCAAAGAGGGACTGTCTCGCCTTAACAGGAACAGTTTGGAGGTATGCCTCTTAACCCCTTAACGACAAAGCCCGTACATGTACGGGCTCAAAATGGATTGTTTTCAATGGGTTTAGGGGCCGCCCATTGTCCTTAAGGGGTTAAATAAAGATAATTCTGTCACAGTTTAAAGAACCTCAGCTCATGTGCAGTAACTTCACCCAAAATATAATCTGACAGCATCACTAAGAGTTAAATTTGAATGGTTTACAGTTTTGCTGACAGTCTTACACTGCCCCCTTGTGGCTATTAAGCAGATTTCATTTGTCGCCCGTGGAATGTGCTCTAGATTGTCAGCGTATCCATCAGACAATTTCAAGCATAAAGTCAGGATTACCGATTTCCCGATACCTCATAAAAAGGAACAAGATTCTATTTTTGTGTCCTATTATGTCTGTTATAGAGGGTACAGCCTACCCGGAATACTTTATATAGAATATAAGAAACAGCATGCATGAGAGACTGAAGAAGGACTGAAGAATCCACTGGCTATACAGATCCCGTAAGACGGTTATTCAATAAGAAAGGGAATTTACACCTGACTGTAGTATACATGGTGGTGGTGGGCAAGGAGGGCGTCCCCCTACAAAGGAAGATATTTCTAGATTTATCACGATATCGGTCAAGTCTTGTATCTGTTGTGAGAGCGTTGGCCAAAGGAAAGAAGCACTCAGATGAGACATTAGATTGAATCGATGTGCCGGTGAAAGCCCTTCATCCATACGTCCCAAATTACTTGGAGCATTAGAGGGGTACAGCACTAATCTAACCTGCAAACATCACTGATAATCCAAAGACAAGCAGCCTGGGCCCTCGGACGGTCAGACAGGGGCCACAGCTACTCCTACCTTTCGGACGTATTCCGTTTCGTCAGTGATGTGCCCTGCGGAGGATGCGTACGCGTGAAACGCGTCATCTTCACTCGGCGCCGGGTGGCCTCTTTTCAGAATCCCTTCTTCTGTCGTGGGAAGAGCCGCCATGGCGTTTCACAAACCTGTCTAAGGAGAGACGTTACGTTTATTTACAAAGCGCCAGCAGATTCCGCTGTTACAATAAGAGAAAGTGGCGACAAAGGACAACGGAAGCGACGTAAAACATTCACACACTGATAACGAGGATGCCTTGATCATTTGCATTAGATTGCAAGCCTCCGGGGTTCTTGGCTAACTGAGTGCCTGAAGTGGAGACCTTAGTGGTCATAGAAGCTTGCAATCTATGCATTCAGCTAGCCAATAAAAAGGTATCCTTTTTACCAAATCTGCTTGTTTTGTCCCAACGGGTATTTATATTGCGCCAGCAGATCCCGTAGCAATCAGTGGAATCATTTTAAATCACACACAACAACAACAAACCGCTACAAGAGGAGAGGAGGGCGCTGATCTTAGGAGCTTACAATCTAGTCAGTGGTTTAGGGGGCCGTGAAGCAGTAGGAGAGGACGGCTGGGGTGGGGATGAGTCTGTCGGGGTCCGGATGATCTGTAGAGGTTGTCGGTTGTTTGGCTTGCTTAGGATGATGGCTGAGAGTGTTAGGAGGAAAGGTTGTATGCCTCTCGAAAAAAAAGTCGGTTTTTTATTTAAAAAAATTTACATAGAAGGAAGAAAGTCTGACGGGAACGGGGGAGGGAATTCCAGAGGAGGGGTGCAGCCCGGGGCAAATGCTGAATACGCGAGCGGGAAGAGGAAGAGAGATGCGGGTCGGTTAGGGGTGTATTTGGATAGAGGGTAGAGGGTGCAGGTCAGTGACCCCGACAGTCTCTTTCTGTGCCGGCGTGACTGCAAAACGCACTCTACAGGTAACAAAGATAAAGTTTCCTGGTAACAAATCATGTCATTAAAAGAACGTGACATCATATGCCATATACCATGAATATATTGCCCCCAACGCATTCCGCCTGTTCCCCCCCCCCCAGCTCTTTAGCTTGTAGAAGCGTTGAGCCGTATAATCACCGCTAACCAGCGCCGACTTCTGCGAGGATTCCAGGGGGTCTCATGAGAACCCCACTCCATTTCCTGCCTCTATAAGCCGCGGTGTGTTGCAGCTCCAGAGCTGCAGCTTCTCCTAAAGGTAAGTCCTATTTTTATTTTTTTATAAACGCCCTTTAACATGTATTCTTCATTGACGGAGCTGCAGGGGGTCAGTAAACTGTCCTTTAAAACAACCAGAGGGGGGGGTTAGTAGACTTTATTTACCAAGAAGTGCTGAGAAGGCTCAGGATTTTCCTCCTGGTGCGCCCAGCGACTGTTTTATTTATAGGTGCGATGCTTCCATGCGGTTCTCTGTCCTTAACGCCCCGTCATGTGTATGTTCAAAACACGCTTCCCTTACACTCCCTAAATTCCTGCGTGGAGATAAACAAAGTCTGATTAGAACGACGGGCGCTGGTTGTTCCAGCTGATCTCATCTCGGGATTCAACAAAGTACAGCAGAGAAATGTATTTAAAAGGAGGGGAAACGTGTGTATTTCTGTACGGAGGGAGTGGTAGATGAGTGGAGCAGCCTCCCAGTGGAAGTGGTAGAGGTTGTTACAGTGAGGGAATTTAAACATGCACTGGATAGCTATAAGGCTAACATCTCACAGCGGGTAGAGAAACCGGCAGATAGACCACGCGGAAGTTCTGTGTCCCTACTTCTGTTTTCTAACGATTGCTCGTAGAATTCCACGCCGCCCCCCCCCCCCGTTAAATAAAAGGGCTTTGTTTCCATTCATTACGACAAACAGAAAGCAGTATTTCAGGAAATATGTGTTCCGAGATGTCGCCGCCACACGTTGCTTCAAACAGCAAAATACAAGATCTTACGCCTAACAATAAATAACGAATCTCTGCCACTTCTAGACCTGATTCCGGAACGTTCCTCGCGGGAAAACCCCCCAACGGCTGCGTGTTCCATTCTACATAAAGTACACCAACATCCTTTTTCATGCGTATTTAAGCCGTCTTGACTCACCTGGAGTTCCTCTCACAGCGGTTTTGGACTGAGCGGCCCAACGTATTTTAATACCTTGGCTATATAATACAGTCCGGGGGCCGGCCCGTGACGAGGATATTATATTCCACTGGCCGGGCCGGTTTTGGAATGTGTGCGCGTAACGATTAATAAAGAGACCTGACACATAACATGCGACATATTAAGAGAGGTTACTGTGCCGGCGTGACTTACGCGAAATTCGACTCAACGGTGCGGTAACTTTGGTTGCCACGGAAACCAGTCAACATCAAATGGAATATACATTTTATTACGGTTGCAGTTTTTGTTCTCTGCAGCCCAACCCTGACGTTTTTAAAACGATATTAACAGAGAACCCCTGGGAAAGTTTCCTGACTCCCAACGCAGTCGGAGAGGGTTGTCAAATGTATATTCATAACAGTCAAAGTCGGGACCCGGCGCCCTCTGCCCATCCCCCGATGACCCTCTGGTCTATTTTCCCCACTGTAAACACTCCGACCTTAATCAGTCGTTGGTCTCATCAGGAGCCGTATACCTATCCCCAGTAGTGTCCCGGTGGCCCGACGGCCTCCTAACGCGGGCCCGCAGCTTGCAATCGCGGCTCCAGCGCACTGTGTGAGGAAAGTTTTCCCGCGCAGGGGGAGCAGGAACCTGGTCGGGGAAAGAGTTTCCTCACACAGTGTGTGGGAGCCACAGCAGTAAGCTGCAGGCCCGCGTTAGGCGGGTGTCAGGCTGCATAGACGTCTGCGCGGCCCCCTGGTGATGCTCGGCCGGCCCATGGACCATAGAAATCTGCAAGAGAGGCAAGAGGGTGCGGGAGAGTGAATGGGTGAATGAATGAAGTTAGTAAGTTAGTAGTGAGTAAGTTAGGGGAAGAAATGGCACAGGCAGGCTGTTTCAGGGACGTACAGGTAAAAATTTGTGAAATAAATATTCTTGCCAACATTAATTTGTGTGTGTGTGTGGGGGGGGTGCCACATACAGGATGCGCCCCGGGTGCCAAATACTCCAGGTACGCCCCTGCCTATACCATGCATGTTTAAATTCCCTCATTTTATAAACCTCTACCACCTCTGCTGGGAGGCGGTTTTAATTATCTACCACCATCTTGGTAAAGTAAAAAGGCTGGGTATGAGGGTTAAAAACAAAATAATGTAAAATACATGTAAATGGATTTACTCAGTTTTATAAACAGCGTTCACAACAACAACGAGAACAACAAATTTATTTCCAAGAAGTGACACATTTTTTGTCACTAAAATAAAGAGTTTATTGTTTATTTATTAGTCACCGTGAGCTTTGGGGTAAAAAAAAAAATGTACTTGTTCATAATGGAGGAGGTCAGGGTTCAGGTCAGTATATATTAGGAGATAGACGGCGCACGTTTTGTTTGTTTCGTCGTTAATGTGACGTAAAGTGCTGGATTATAGAAAAAGCGGCCGTGTCATGTAGCGATGCATTCACTCATTTACCGATCTTTACAGCCTCGGGATTCTGGGGAAATAAACCAGTTTGTTGGACTGAAGAGCATCCAGACAGCACGAAATAAACCTATTAGGATCAAGAATCAAGCGACAGAGATTTGTAGACTCATCTACACCCAGGATCACATAAACTCTCATAGTAACTCTTTATCTTCAAATAAGAATTGGCTGAGACGAAGTGGATTCGTATAATTGCACTGGGTCCTTCCGCCACGGTCTATCCACAGAGCTTTACCAGAGGCTGCGGTGACCTCGCACCTTGGAACTCTCCGGGTTTGACCTGAGAACTCTGGGTGAAGCACCGCTTCTACGGTTCTCTCGGTCAACACTCTGGGTCGCAAGTCCTCTGGGTTGCAGGAGCGAGGGTCTTGACACGCCCCGCCCATTTCCCCTTTAAGTGGGCGTGTTTCCCGCAATGTCAGCTGGACCGCCCACCACCGTCAGCGGGCAGTCCTGGCCGCTTCCCGCAAGGGAAGGCTCCGGGTAGCTGGAGCTCAGAAGTTCCCAGGTATGGCGATGACGTCACATTCTAGCACTCAGCAAAGAGGTGTCGAGGCGTCCTCACTGAGCGATGCGTGATCCCCTCTAGCCGGGTCCAGATTTTCACTGCGTCCTCCATTCACAGCAACCATGGATTCTTAAGCTTTGTCCAGAGACAGAATGCACTTGAAGGGGACTCTCTTTCACTACAAGCGGATTTTGTGCTGCATTCATTTCTCCAACGAAGTAAACTAAACAATATTATTTCAACTTGACATTCCACACGGAAGGAGCCATCATTAAGCACATCCTGCGCATGTGATGCAATATCAAAAACAAGCACCGGCTTGCCCTAAGAAAGCCTCTGTACATTGCTTGGGTTTCATTGGCAATTACTTGCTCTCTATAAAAAAACACACTTTTTTTTTCTTCATTTCTTTTCCTGGTACAAAACAATTCTATCATATATAATATACAAACATGCTAATTAAATCTAAATCCAACGTCTTCTGAAAAGGTTTGGTTTCAGGATACCAACCATAAGAAGAATGGCGGCAGAAATGCCAGCCATGATTGTTTGAAAAAGTCATTGAACGTAAGCGAGTGTCTGCCTACGGGCTTTATGGCAAACAATTTACAAAAACTCACCAGGTTTGACCCGGAGTCTCCAGATCCAGCCCTGCTTCCCCAGGTCAGTTTCTTCTTTCTCCAGGTAGGGGAGCAGTATAGGACTACTAGCCTACTCCCCCCGCTAAAGGCTTTCTGGGGCAATTCTCTACAATAAGTAGCCCTGCCCCTACATGTGATTACCCCCCATCCCTTCTCAAGCTGCTACCCTAGATGGTGAGCTGCAAGCAGCCTACCCTGGGAAGTTCCAGGTAATGGCAATGACTTTGACGAGCCCTTTCATGGTCACGGGTTAGTTCTGGAAGACATTGGCAAGCCCTGGGTTTCTGTACGTCTGTTCTTTTGTCCGTTCTGCCACAAAACCAATGAGTAGATTGCCTTTTTAGGTGATCAGGCCCCCTGGTGCTGTGCTGCTCTATGGTTCTAGTTACAACAGAGATCTCATTAGTTGGACCATTTACACTGTGGAGGATCACCGCAAGCCATACAACTGCCATACCATGATCACACAGAGAGAGGACTAGGAGCTCAGAAGAGGAGCCCAGGCCAGGTCAGTACCAGGAATCAAGATATCAGTAGCCAAAAGGGAAAACTGGAGCAGGGTCACTGGAGAAGTCTGGTCAGAACCAAGAATTAGAAGCGCCTTGGCTGAATCAAAAAGCATGAACAAGTTCACAGGGCTAGCTGGGTCAAAACACCAATAGACAGACACCAAAAGAAATGATCCTTAACTACCATGCTTCTGGGTTCAATTGAGGTCACCAAGAGGTGAGGATAAGGTAAATGGCTGCTGTGACGTCATTTGCACACACACTGTCTTTATGCACGCACTGGCAACATTATGTGGTCACGCAAGCGCTCGCTGCGACCAGACCTGCTCGCTCGTGGACCGCTGGACCGTGGCCATGGGGCAGTCTGTTGAGATGAAGGCACACACTTACAACTATACAGTAAAAGGTGTAAGCCTTTAAGACACAGCATGCCAGTATAGGACATCCTGCGCATGGGGCAACAGGGGACAGAGCCCAAGGTAAATGAATGACTGCCTGCGTCCCATTCATCCACCCTTCTCGGCTATCAGCAAATTAGTCCGATACACGGGCTAAAGTCCCAGATCTGTCAAAGGGGAAGAATCAAGCAGCTTTTCCTAAAGAAATCCTCTGCAGACCAAAGAGAAATCAGGGACAGAGTCAGGTTAGAAAACATTTGGCCGCGACTGTATCTTTAATCCTAGACACGCCGCTACATTGTGTCATTCACCTCGCGGGGATAAACAGATTAAATCCTATTGTTCATTGTCTATTGATTCTCGCAGGGCAATGTAAATAATTACCAGGTATATGTATATAACACACCGGGAAAGCTGCCCCTAATGGAAAGCCTGGAGTGACAGAATTGTTTGACGGAACGATGCATGCATTCCACACACATGACTCAAAACTCAATCCTCAACTTCAATCACGAAGATCAACCCCTAAAAAGTATAAAAGCTGAAACGTCACAAAAATAGTCTACTAAATACGAGGTTAGACAAATATTGTGCTGTAATAAGAACGGTGATGTCACTTGGTGATGTCACTTTAACGAAAATAATTGAATGAACCGATAGGTAGAATAGTTGTAAGGCATCTGAAGATAGTGACTAGCCACTGAACACCGGCCATTTCCTATAGTGAGTAGCCATTATAATTTGATCATAATGGTTGATTAGTGCTAGAAATGACCAGTGTGTCAAAGTCTCCTGCAAGTCATGGGAGTTGTAGTGCGAAGCCATCCTGAGAGCGGTTAGCGTTGGCCGTGATGACGCATTAGCTGAAGTCTTGTTTTGTCGGTATGAAGCGTAGAGTTATTATTAGACAAAGGCTTTTCCATTGTTTAGAACACAATGAAGTCAGGTTGTCACCCGGCTAGTGTTTTATACGACAGGCCACTAAGAATGTAACTTGAGCTGATAACAGAGGATCACCAGACTCTACCCTTCACCTGCCTAATGTAGTATAAGCTTGTTTAGTCAACATGGCCCTACCATAACAACCATAGGGAGGTAACGCTGGTAATATTTCTAGAGAAACCATTCACAAAGCGTCTCATGAAAAACAGAACTCCTTCCGCTGGAGTTCGAGTTCTTCAGCGTTAAGAGGATGCCACAAAAATGTAGGAGCCAGGAGTTTGGGGTGTTCCCCCCCCAACGATACTAACAACGTATACTAACAAACATACACACAACCATACTTATACACACTAACATACACAAACACTAATATACTTACACAACACACACTACACACCACAACATACTTATAGCGAGCACTAACATTACACCAAACACTAAGTATACTTACACACAACACACACAACCAAACTGACACAAAACACCAATACATACACACATAACAGTACACAAACCATAATATACTTACACACACACACACAACCATACTTACACACAAACACCAATACATACACACACACACTAACAGATTCTGCTCCAGGGGCCCCTTGGACTAACTGGCCCCATAAGTAGCTTCTTAATCTGATGAAAAATTAGGGTCACCCCTACAAAAAAAAACAAAACACATCCATCCACAGAAACACTGACCCAACAGCAGATCGGCCCCTGACGGCCCGTCTAGTCTGCCTGTTGTTCCTGCAGTAAAGGCTCAGATCAGTCGTTGGTCTCGTCTTAGATTCAGGAGCCGTATGCCGATCACATATATGTTCCTAAATTGCTGCACTGTATTACCCTCTACCACTTCTGCTGGGAGGCCATTCTATTTAATCCAGCGAGATCAGAGAATAAGATGGAGATTTTCCTACACGATTTCTTACAGAAAATAGGAAGCGAGCCAACTTAAGTATTTAAGAGCCCTAAATGGTGCAAATTAGTATTTCACTTCTCTAAAGTAATTTGCATAATTATAAATATGGCCGAAATTAAGGGGAACAAAATGATGGCCCCAGTCATGCCTAAGCTTGTCAGTGTTGAGCCAGACCATAATGTCAGATTCATTCATCTGTTTGCTTTGAGGTGAACCACTTCACGTTATTCACAAAACTAATAAACCGGCTACTAATAAAAAAATAAATAAAATAAATGCACACCTTGTCGCCATGATGTCAGCTCCGCTGGCGGTGATACCTTTTCTCTCACTTAACTATTTAAGCATCGTTTAATCGGGGTGTTGGGTTCGGTTCTGTTATAATTATTATTATAGCATGAATTTTCCTCAATGCCACTCTACTTAACTGTGTACAGCGCTGTGTATAATGCTTAAGGATCATTTATTGTCATAAAACGTATTAATCACACCACCATTCAAATGTTTGGGGTCACATTTCTCACTGTAACATCATTTCATTTAGATCTATCAGCCTTTTAAACTTAAACTTGGATCAACAAACACAACGTGCCATTGGAACACAGGAGTGATGGGAGTGATAAAGGGCCATTGGAACACAGGGAATGATTGGGAGTGAAAAGGGCCATTAGGAACCACAGGGAGTGATGGAAGTCATTAAAGGGCCATTGGAACACAGGAGTGAAGGGATGATAAAGCGGCCGTGGAACACAGGAGTTGAATGGAGTGATAAAGGGCCTCTGTATACCTATGAAGAGATTAAATTTAAAAAAAAAAAACAAAAAAAACAGTCATTTCCAGCTACAATAGTCATTTACAGCATTAACCCCGTCTGCACTGGATTTCTGCTCCATTTCTTGTTTTAATGGACAAATGTTACTTTTCTTTAAAAAACGAGGACATTTCTAAGTGACCCCAAACTTTTGAGCAGCAGTGTGCATGCATGTACTGTTAGTATGATACATGTTTGGCGTAGTGCTGAGGGTAAGATGGGATAAAACCCATAATAATAATAATAATAATAATAATAAATGGTAGAATAAAAATATGATATTTGCGCAATTATTTAAATAATGCAGCTGAACACAAATGGTTAATAGTTTCCAAATATTCTGCGGCAAAAACAAAAACACAGCAGATCTGATTCACAACAAACATTAACGGGAAAACATTTTCACAACACAGACACGTCAGGAACGTCTCCCGGCCACCAAGGAGCAGAAGACACCAGAAAGATGCTCCTCCGGGCTGCTACTCCCAGCATGCGCAGCCAACCAAACAGGGTGCAAAGTTTGCCAACCCCAGCAGTACAGATAAAACATATATATAACACACATATATATATATATATATATATATCACATATATATACATATATATATATATATATATCACATATATATAACACATATATATATATATATATAACACAGCATCCACCAGCAGACCAAACATACGACGGACTCCACCTGGATCTGTGAGTCACCCTCTTATCGCCTGAGTGACACTCCACAAGCCTGCAGGTATTACTCACCCTGCATATACACTCCCTAGGATGGCTGTTTAACCCCTTCCATGCCTGACTCCTTCCACCTTACCTGGCTACTCCTGCTTTCCAAACCACAGCAAGTAATGCATTTAATGCCACAGAGATGATCGCCTCTTCTGGCTCCCACCCCTTGGGTATTTATGATTAACCCTTTAACTGCCAGCCTGGGGGAAATCACTGCTTGTCACAACATGTTTTGGATGTGTTCCTCGATCCCCCTGCCTCTGTCATGTCATACATGTAAGGGGACCTTACCTGTGTCATGTCCCAGCAGGTACAGCTTGTCATCCAGGCAGCCTGAATTCAGTGTCCGGGGCTCTTCTACCTGGCAGTACAGGTAAAGCTGCCCCTCCCAGCCCCAGCTGATTCCACCTCCCTCGCCTCACACACAGGAGCAAAGTGCAGCCCTTCCTCCACTTACCAGATCCCAGCCACTATACAGCCGATGGAGGCGAGTCCGTGGACCAGACCTTCTTCCCACATGCCATAGATTGCCATCTACCCTCACAGGTGCCCTACCAGGGCTAATGCCAACAGGAGATGATACCAGATCTCATGCACGCTGTTAAGCAGTTGGGTGTTTGGCTTATGCCCCCCAACCCCCACAGTTGTCGTCAAATCAGGAATCAATTGGCACACTGAAAATGATAAAAACTGCAATTTACAGGATGGCATGAGGACAAGAGTCAGAGGCTAATATAAAAAGCATGGGGTAGACATACGGCTCCTGAATCTAAAATGTGACCAACGACGTACCGAGGTTTGAGGCTTTATGGAAGGAAAACCAGGCGGACTAGACGGGGCCGTCAACTTGCCTGGAAATACCAGATAAATAGGTTGATAGGATGGGGGTCAACTAGGCAATCGCCAGACACTGCCAAAAGCTCCTCACGTATATTAACTTACCATCGGCCCAAAAAACCAAAATAATAAAAATATTTCAATCCTGTAAGGGATAAAAAATAAAAATTAAAAAATAAATATAATGTACTTTTAAATAGTTTGGTTAAAGCAAGCAATTTAATGCTACGTACTAATACCCCCAGCACTAACCGCTATGATGTCATAATCCTCCTGGAGAAAATTCTTGGTTAGAGGGTTACAGGGGGGGAAATCAGGAACAGAAATCTAGTGCAAAAAAATGGTTAAGTGGATGATTTAAAATATGGTTGGACGTGTCCTCTCCCTCACCCCGGGAAAAAGCAAATATCAAAGGTGTTTTAAAGGGAATGGATCGCACCTTTAGATAAACAGAGTATATTGCCGGCCAGGGCCACCGCGCCCCATTCATCCACAATCACCAGCTTTATGTGCAGCAACTCCCATGATATGAAGCACAGAAGTCCCTTGCGTAGCAACCACTATCTCGATAGAACTTGACCTGCAATATCATCACCAACCTTTACAGGCTTTTCTCATTAACCTAATGAATTATGACAATTGATTAAGCTGTGCTGTGAGCTAGGATATACCGGAGTTACTATGAAGCCAAGGTCTTGAACGTGCGGGGGAGAGAATTAAAAAAACTGCCTAGAATTTTATCTAATAGAGAGTTTTTCACGTTCTTGAAAAGGTGGTAGATGAGTAGAACAGCCTCCCAGCAGAAGTGGTAGAGGCTAATACAGCGAGGGAATTTAAACAGGCGCGGGATAGGCATATGGCTCCTGAATCTAAGATGAGACCAACGAATGATTAAGGTTTACGGCAGGAAACATAGACAAACTTAATAACTTCTACAATTTAATGATATACTATGCTGCTATATATTTTTTTAAGGAGCTTTCCCCAAGAGGCAGGTATCTTGCTTTTTCTAGAGGTCAGAATGTTTTTGAATAAATTAATTTGATATAAAATAACAGCAGAAACAGTTAATTGAAATTAGTTAAACAGATTATGTTTTTGGGGGATAAACCGTCGGGCCGGGCACTTTAAGGCCAGCGGCTGCCAAATCATGTAAGTGCGTCGGTGCATATCCAGCCGGCAGCCACACGCCAGGACCGGATTCGCCTCGGAGCGGCAGTTTCCCTAAATATAAAACCTATATATAAAAATATTTGCTTTGTGTACCGGATGGCCATTGAGATGGAATAAGTAATGGATTAAAGTTATTTATGGAATGCCTAGGGGGAAGACTTGTTGTGAAATATTTTCTTCAGCATCTCTGCCTCACTTTTGATCAAAATCAAAAACAGTCACCTGAAAACAGGGCCGAGTGGGGCAACTGCTCCAGGCGGCACTTTTGAAGGGGCAGCACTTTTGAAGGGGCGGCACTTTGCGGCCCCCAAGCCCTTTTTTTTTTTTAAAGCGGAAGAGAGAGGGGCGCCGAGTGGTTTTCACTTACCAAGTTATCAGTACCCACTCAGCGCCCCTCACTCTCTCCTCTGCGAGCCCTCTGGCTGGGTCTCGGTGGCGGCTTGTAACGCTGAGCGCCGGAAGATGACGTCATTTCCGGCGCTAAGCATTACAAACCGGCACCGAGCAGGGAGACTCGCCGCAGGACTCCTGAAAGGTAAGTACAAGGGGGGGGGTTTGGGTAGATAATAGGGAGGAGAGAGAAGGTAGATAATGGGGGGGCGGCATTTTAAACTTTGCCCTAGGCGGCATTTTGTCTTGGGCCGGCCCTGCCTGAAAGCGTGTTGTTCCCAGGGGTCGACAAATTTAATTTGGATCTATGAGCCAGTCAAGAAAGTTAGGAGACAGCTTTTTTTTATTCTTCCTCAGTCGTGTTTTAATTTTCCTGGCACCCGGGGGTTTGTCAAGTCTTGCCATCAACTAACATACATTTACTCGGGTTCTGGTGTTGACCCGTAGAACCAGAGCTTCTCCCGGAGTTCTCCGGCCCAAACCCAGAGAGTTCCCAGGTATGGGCCTAGGGTGCCTGATTCATGACGACAGCCCCGCAAAAACTCTGGTCACCAGGAAATCGCCTCTAGTCGCCATGGCGACGTGGCACTGGCCGTTTGTCGAGCCCTGGTTGTTCTGTTTTGTTATGCGCATGATGTCCGCAGAAGAAGAAACGCATTAATCTGGTAACGCAATTTTTTATATGTTTTATTATACGTTAAATGTTAAGCTTTTGTGCAAAGGCCGTGAAATAAAAAATAAATCGGCCCCTTCTGATTGCAAGGCGGTATAATTCCCTTCTGGATATTTAGGCTTGAGATGTGAGAATCCTTCCATATACAGTCATCAATAAACTCACCGCAGGAACAAAGAACAGACCTGTATTGTTCTCAAATTCAGACAAACGATGGGAAATTGTGCAAGATTACCCACAAAAGCTGTGGTCTAACGTGTCGGAGTGATATTTGTGGTACCTCTAGGCACAAAATGGCTACAGACGCAGATTCCACCCCCCCGGGAAAAAGTTAATATTAAAATATAATACGAATGATTAAATTCAGCCGCACCAACCTGCCTTGAACTCCATTAAAATTTAAAAATGCTTAGTGTGCCTTTCTGGGGCGGACTGAGGATGATGAGGCAGCCTGGGCGCTCTCAGGTGGCACCCGTCAAGGGTGGATATGAGCGCCTTTGCGTGGATCCAACATCTGTCACACATGGTCCGTGTGGAGTGAATGTCCGAATATAATGGACATGTTGGTCTTCTCTTAATTTTGAGCCATACGTCTAAGTGTATAATTTATACTAAATAACCGATAAATGCAATGGTTTTAATGTATTTTTTTAAAGAATTTTGAAACACTGAGGCTACCACCCGGTTACTACTTCCTCAATCCGCAAAAACTGGCTACATTTCAGTAGTTTTGTATTTTCTAAGTTCTGCAGCATCATCTGGGATATCTGTATTATAAGGTAATATTCCGCTCAGATAAGAGACAATACACCAATTGTTCTCCTGATCTCATGATTGTTCGATGTAAAAGAAAACCGGCACGCATGCTTTCCGCCGACAGCGTGTTTACAAGCAAACAAGTTCTCCCCGCCAAGCTTCGCGCAGAAAGGACACGCGGGGCAGGTGTGTGTTTAGTGGGACACTCCTTGTTTTGTGGTTTGTATGATGTTGAAGCCGACCCTGAGTCTGTGCCAGAGAGGCTTTCTAAACAGGAACCTAAAGGATATATATTGTGAACCATATCTGCCACATAATATGGCATAAATATCATAGTTTTTACTAAGATAAAGCGGGCCTCGACGTACAAAAATAAGAGGATCGTGTTAGGGGCCATGCTAAACCAGTGGGGTCTTGTGTTAGGTAGGCTAGGGTTAAAAGGGGGCGTGGAGTGTAGGGTCAGGGATTAGGGCCTGCCTGCTGCCCACCCTGACTTTTTGGTAAAACTTGTGGTTTTTGGGTGGGGTCATGTGTTATGGGTGGCTTATTTGTGGTACGTGGGTGAAGTTTTCGTGGTTTCTCACCCGAGGTATGGAAACCGAGGATATTGTGAAGTTTTTGTGGGCCATTTCCCACGGGCAGGGTCGAAAGGAAAGAGGGGGCTTACGCCACGTGCTGGTGCGGTTATTACGGCTCGTGGTTTGGGGTACGCGGCAACAAGTTTGTGAGAGATCCCAGAGGGTGGTGGGAAGTCATAATGCTGTCGCAAGGGGTGTGGTAGTAACCTTCATGGTGTTGTAACTGGAGTGGTGGGGCAATAAATCATGGAGGGTACAAAGTTTGCGATACGATGTACAGTATTTTGTAAGTGTAAATAAATATTTTATGTGTCACAGTGATTTGATCATTAATAAAGCCATGGACTTTTCAAATCCAGTTGGTTGTCTGTCTTTATTGTAAGATTGTGATATTAATGGTGACAGCAGGACCCACAATGTATCTAGTGCTGTGATCACGTCTCAGCATTATAACTACAAGACGTCATTCCAGGTTGACATTTAATAAATATCCGGGTTTCTATCTCCAGGACACATAAGGATGAGATGTCACACGTGGGTCCCCCCCAAATATGTGGCTGGAATGGGATTGTCAAGGTCCACAAACACTTTATAGACAGCAGCGGGAAGTTTCAGGACATTGACCCCATCGACACACCTCGTTGCAAATCTTATATGGATGACCAGTGTTTAGTTTGGCCATTGTGTGTCCAGTTCTGACAGTAGCCACTGATATACATACACTGGCAAGCATATGCATTATTTTCAATTATTTAATCAGTTTTATTGACTTTTCAGAAAATAATATGTGGACGCATGGGATAAATAAAGCAAAGAGGGGTCAAGTCTGACCAGGCAGACTAACAACATTTATTGGATAATATACAGTGTATCCATCATTCCAAGGCAACATTTAGATGAATTCAACATGCCTCCAAAAATATAGTAAATAAATCCATTGTTTGAACATCAGTAGGTAAGTAAAGGGTATAAAGAATGTGGTAGGTGGGAGGATGAAGGGAAACAAAGATTTATACTCCTATGGGAAGCTCTAGACACCTCGGCCCCTGAAACAGCACCAACTGCACCAACTGTGCCTCGAAACAGCCTGCCTGTGCCACCCAGTGGCATCTCCAGCTTTCATATTTGGGGGCACATAGGATGGCACATGGGGTGGCAGGGAGCAAAGTAGGGAGGGGTAATTGTAAAATGCTACATATACACTATATATATATCCTCATGCGTCCAGGTGCCAACCTCTCTGGCCCACCTCATAATCTCTTTCTTGAGCAAAAAGTTCATGATACGGCAAATGATATCTCTAGGAGGGTTATTGGGGGCCTTAGCATACATACAAGTAGCCTTGAGAGGCTCCTCAAGTTGGGAGGCCAATTCTGACGGAGGTGCAGAAAAACTCCAGTAGGGAGGATGGTATTGGCATGGGGTAGGAGGCTCTGTTATCGATCTCTTATTTCTGCCCTATTATATTGCATTTCCACAGTTACAACCATGAGACCGGAGCAATTGCTCATCCCACCATGAGAATATAACCCTGCCTTCCCCATGAGTGATGACCAATGTTTTCTTATCTCATTAAATATGTGTGTATATGGTAAATATTGGGGAGTAAAATGATGACTCAAAATCAGAAAAATATGAAATATTATTTTCAATTTTATTTATAACTTCAAATAAATAAATTTATAAAACAATATATTGCAATGTAATTATATATAGGTATATATCTATATTTTTTTTTTTTTATAATAATATTGATCCAGAGGAAGGCGAGAAAAAACTTGGACAAATTACAAATTTGTCAAAAGTAAAAAATTCCTTCCTGACCCCATTTAATGGCGATCAGTCATTCAACCCTGGAGCATTGGGGTTCACACAAATATTTTCAAGAGAATTAATAACATTGTGTGTTTATGAAATGTAATGGATTGGTCAAATCGGACCTTCTCCAAAACCCCATAGATAACCTGATTACATTATAATTTAATCCAAAGACAAGGATTTGAAAATTATTAAATTTTGTCCTACTTTGAAATGAATAAAATTGGTAGGACTGTGAGTTTGAGGTCCAGGATTCTAGAGTGATAATAAAATAATAAACGCAATAAAAGAGATGAGCAGCTGCTTGAATCCAATCAGGAACCTAAACGTAAGAGCCAATGTAGGGGACCCTACAGTTCCCAGATAGAGCCTCCTCCTGCGATGGTCGTATCTCACTATTCAGTCGTGTCATTCTGAAACATATAGAAAAGAACACAAATACCATTATACTATAATAACTTATAATCCTGGAGCATTCTGTCTTCTGTACGGACTGCCCTAGACCCTTGTATTTTCCCATCTGTGTAACCCCCTGTTCCTGGAATTTGCTGTAAATCAGGTCAATTTTGGATGCCGTTCTCCAGCTGGTTATTTGTATCTCCTCGCTCTCCCTTCTCCTCTGTCACTCTCCAACCTTTTAATAAAAAAACAATATATATAAGAAAAAGATTTTTTACATTTCTTACATAAAACTACTTGCAAATATATTCAATACTTACAGTTTAAAATGATTGCGAGCGCAGACTGCAGGGTCAGATTCTGCTCAACTGGCTGTATGCTAGAAAATAAAATATAAAACAAATTCAGCACGGCTTCCATATTACCCAGAATTCATTCTAACCATCTATCTATCCATCCATCCATTCATCCATCCATCTGTCTATCTATACCTCTGTACATCCTTTTTATGTCAATCAACCGGGAGTCTGGTCCTAGAGTGAGGAAAAACTCCCTATATTCTCTGTGCCGATTGTGACATCATCCTATTGTGACATCATCCTATTATGGTCAAATGGGCATGGCTTTGCAGTCCAGTGAAGTCAATTAAGAATTCTATTATCCTAATCTCTGATACTTAACATGGTAAAACTATTGTGGTGCGCTGTATTTTGTGTGTAATTAATAATGAGAGCTACTGGTTTACGTTTACTCTCCTCCATGTACCCAGCTGATATTTACCTGTATTTTTTATTCTCCTTCTTGAGTTCGCAGAACGTAGGATGGTGCAGCCATTGGCCAGTCAGTCCCTTGTATCCTCTCGCTCTGTCCTGGGAAGAACAGTAAAAAAAATAACATTTTAGTACAGGATAGGCATTTATTGAGTTACATCCCAGTCCTCATTGATAATAAACCCCAGTGTACCTTTGCTAATATTCCATAATCGGGGCTCCTCCTGTGTCGAGCGTAAAAATCAGATGGATTGCGCTTTCCAGTCTTTTGCAGGCAGTTCAGTTCCATATTTTGCTGTTCTTGTATTATCGCGTCTGTGTGACCCCCCCTGTTCATGGCATTAGCTGTAAACTGGATCAATTTTTTGCATCTTTTTCACAGTTCTCCGGTCGGATGTTTGGTCTGCTCTATCTGCTTCTCTGTCACTCTCCATCCTTCTAATAATAATAAAAAAAAGATTTTTTATTAATTTTTTGAGAATTTCACTTGAGAAATCAGACATAAAACTGCTACATTATATATATTCAATACTTACAGTTTAAAATGATTGCGAGCGCAGACTGCGGGGGGAGATTCTGCTCAACTGGCTGTATGCTAGAAAATGAAATATAAAACAAATCAAGCACAACATCAATATTACCCAGAACTCATTCTATCTATCTATCTATCTATCTATCTATCTATCTATCTATCTATCTATCTATCTATCTATATCTTTGTACATCTTTTTTATGTCCTTCAGCCAGAACTCTGGTCCTAGAGAGAGTAAACACCCACTAGTATTCCCTGTGCCTATTGTGACATCATCTTATTGTGACATCATCGTCTTGTTAAAATTCTAATATGGTCAAATGAGCATGTCTTTGCATTCTCGCCTCCATATCCCCATAACCCTCTTTTACTGTTCTATCTATCTATCTATCTATCTATCTATCGCTTGCTTGGAAATGTAGCTGCTGTGGCCTCTCCCCAAGTCTCCTCCTTATAAGTGGTTATGTAAAAGTTACACTGGAGGTAAACGCGAGGGAAACGACATACCAGGTACCACTGCAGAAAGCGGCTACAACCCCATCGGAACCAAATCAACTCATCCCCATCCAAGCAGCCCCTTCCTATTGTCTCACTTCCCCTCAACCACCGGCCAGATTGTAAGCTGGCAAGAGCAGGGCCCTCTTCTCCTTTTGGACCAGATCGTTATTGTGTGTATTTTATGTGAAATTGTTCTACTGACTGTAACAGCGCTGCAAAATAAATGTAATGTAATCTATCAATACCTTTCTACATCCGTTTTATGTCCTTCAGCCAGAACTCTGGTCCTAGAGAGAGTAAACACCCTGTAGTATTCCCTGTGCCTATTGTGACATCATCCTATTGTGACATCATGAAAATGCCGCATTATATACCAAATATTACCCTTGTATCTGGTTTTGTCTTAATGTTTTTTTGTTTTATTTTGTGTTTTTGACCATGTTAAAAAAAAATTAATATATTTAAGAAATTCTCATTTTCCAAAATTGTCACATTTGGCAAAAGAGGGGGAAAAAAAGCAAATCTGATAAAAACAGCAAAAAAGCAAATGTTGCATTCATCGATTGTTATTTTGTTCTTACCAGGTAATATTCACTTCATCTCCCCAGAATCTCTCCCATTCATCTACTGGGGAGGGGCTCCTTGGTATGCGGTTGGCTCGTTGTAAAAATTACATTATATCTCAATGGTCAAGAACTATTATACATGTATTTATTATATTACATCTCAATGTCTAAGAGCTATGGGGGATTATAAGTGTATTTATTAAAGATTAAATGTGTTTATTACATTAATAATATATAGAGAAAAAAATAACAGGATAAAAATTAACATTTATTAAATTAAATTAAAAACCTCAGTACGTTAGTAATGGATTCTCCATCCATCAAATATCAATAAATATATAACGCCATGAAAAACAGTTGTTAAAAGATAAGTAAAAACTCCTCCCACTCGGTACTCCTATAGATAATACACTCTTCACATCCCATATGGTACCGCTATACTGAAAGACACGCTGTAATAATAAATGACACTGGGATAAAAATCATTCCACATTCATTATTTACTCCGAGTATATAAGTTTCTGTCTGTCCCTATACAGGGGTTTTTAAATGTTCAGTACCTACCCAAAAGGAAAAAAGTGACCAATCACAAAATAGTTGTTCCGCTTACATAATCAGTTACCATGGAAGGCTAGTATGTACAATTATATACCAATCAGAAATCGCTAACAATGGGGGGGGGAGCCTATACATCCAATCAAGACAATGGCATGCAAATTAGGCTTTCAAAGTGAGCACAAAACAAAGTATCAAAGCGTTGTTACATTCACACAATGAATTAGGGCATCTCTATATCCCACCATTAAATGTATCAAATAGCGCATCACAAAATGAAGAATAATGTTAGTCATTGGTTCCATGATGTACGTCATCCAAAGAAAATGCCCCCACATCGCCACAATCGTAGTGACCACAGGGGCCACTGCTGCTGCTGTCTGCCCAGGTGTCTGGACAGACCGTCACAGCCACCCCAAGCCCCCCACCCCAAAGCCTTTGGTAACTCTTAGGCAGCTTCAGGAAAGCACAAAACCCCCTTCTCTGAAGCTGCCTGTGGCCTGCCCATGTGAGTGAAAGTGCAGCATTAACCCCTTCAATGCTGTTATCGCAGCATTTTAGGGCTTAATACCTATTTTGTATGGGGTTCTGCGGCTGGTCTGCCTGGAAGTCCCTGCTGCCAGAGGCAGCTTCAAATACAGGGGCCAGTCCCTACCCTCTCTGCTGCCCGATCGCTCCATTAAGAGCAATCGTGCAGTGTTAACCCCTTCAATGCCACAATTGTGTATGCCACTATGGCGGCTTTGCAGGGGTTAATATATGTCTAAATATCAGTCCATGCTGTGTTCCTAAAAAAAATGAGCAGCTAAGTTTGGGAAAATAACTTCACAGATACAGTGTTTCAATCTTTGGGTCTATTTAGTAAGAAGTTGAGTGGACGGCCAAGTTAATTTAATAATGGGATGGGCAGTGGCGACTCTAGAAACAATATATGGGGGGCACACAAGATAACACAGTCAAACTGGGGGGGCATTCATAATTTCCAAAAGTAATGTGCTATGGAATTATACTTTTGTTATTGGGCTAAAATAATACTTGATCATTCAACATGGGAAGCCTGAAGCCACAATTGAGTGCGACTAATCCTTGAAATAAATATTATAACACAATAAATAACTTTTCCACTAAATGATTTCAGGGCCTTGAACGTTTTGTCCCCTGAAGTCACTACAACTTCAGGAGGGCATTTTATCTCTGGATACATATAAATTAAATAATTCCTACTCTAAGTTAAGTGCCAGGAACAGATGACCAAACACACACACCAACACAGGCTCTGTCACACCAACACCCAGACACACACCAGGACAGGCTCTGCCACACAGACACCCACACACATCAGGACAGGCTCTGACACATTGACACCCAAACACATCAGGACAGGCTCTG
>VKOC01025875.1:0-21925 GCA_009364415.1 Spea multiplicata
CACAAGAAAAATAAATGTTGAAAAGCTTTACTACTCTGAGACTTGTATTCCTTTTGGAGAAGTAGACGGTGAATTTGATGCAGATCTGTCTGCTGCTTTCCTCTTTTTCTGCGTCCCTGTCCATATTTTTGTAAGGTGAGTGTTGGGAGGGCTTGCGGTATCAGTGCTAGATTCTCCCATCAATCCCCATCTTTGTAAAAGATCCTGGCCTTCTCCCAATGATGCAATGCCGACAAGGAGTTGCACTGGAAATCCCCATTTATACATAATGGCGTGCTTCCTTAGGACTGAGGCGATAGGTGCTAAATTGCGCCGTTTTTGAAGTGTACCTTTTGACAAGTCAGGGGATATTTCTAATTTGTCCTATTTCTCAGGTAAATCTCTGTGTAATCTATGGCTTTGAAGAATTCGGTCCTTGATGTGGAAGAAATGAATTCTTGTAATTACATCCCGTGGTTTGTCTGTGGGTATTCCTTTTGGTTTGGGAAGTCTGTGCGACCTATCAAGTATAATGTCCTTTGCCGCCACATCCTTTAGAAGAAATGCAAACAATTCCCTCGGAAATTGTGGTCAAACGGGCCCTGGAATATTCTCAGGAATCCCCCTTATCCGTATATTATTTCCTCGGGATCTGTCTTCTAGGTCTGTTATTTGATTTTGTAATTTATTAATGTCTTCTTTCAAATTATTTTGTGAGGTCAAAAGTTCATTTTGTACTTCAGTTATTTCATCTACTTTATTTTCGACTTCATTTACGCTATCTCCCATATCACCTTTAATTTGTTGTCTTAGCATCTTTAGCATACCTTGCAAGGCTGTTCTGTAGGGCAATCCCTGGATAGCTGTTAATTCATCCTCATTACAACACTGGGAGGGCTCCGTGAGAGGATTGTCATCGGCGCCATCTCGGATCCAGTCAGGGAATGACTTTAATGAAGCCTGCTGCTTCAATTTGGTTGCTGATTCTCCTGCAACTTGACCCCCTGACTTTTTCAACTTTGGAGTGGCCATCTGGAACACTTGTAAAGCCGAAAAGGTAATTTGTCTCCCCTTAATTGTTCCGCTTTTTATTGTTGCCAGCAGAGCACCGGTTGCTCGCTTCTGCTCATCGCAGTTAGCTCCGCCCCCGTTTCCCCGCTGTTGTTTAACTCGCCGTTTGAACTCGCTAATAATACCTCTCCCTATACAACCGAGCATTCTGCTAGCGTTACCTGCTGCTAGGGCTGCATCGGATGATTATTGTCCTAATCGATTAGTTGGCTGATTATTTTGTCGATTAATTGGATAAGAAAAAAGAATGTACACATTTCGTGTCTTTCAAATAATTAAATCAACAAATGATGTTAAATACAAACAGCAGAATCACAAAACCATTGATAAAATGCATTTCTTGTCTTTATTTCCTAACCAGCCTCCTCGATGTATGCACATTTGAGGCGCGGCTTGCCACGCTGCCTCCCGCATTTGCCACTCCTGCGCTCTACTCCCTGCATGCCACTGTGCCTGATACACCACTCTGTCCTTCCTAGACATGCCACCCTGATCTCCCCGGCATATGCCACTCCACTCTACCCCCAGATATGTCACTGTGGTTCCAGATATGCCTTATACACCATGATACGGCACTTTGTATTCCCCAGACATGCCACGACGGTCTCTCCACGTATGTCTTCTACCCCCAGATGTGTCACTTCACTGCCCCCAGGATTTAGATTCCACTTAGTTTGCCCCCTCCCCCTTTGTCTCTAACCGCACCTTAAGTTCACTTTATGAAATCAATTCAAGTAACCCTTAGTTTCCATGATTAAATTAACCCTAAACAAACACTGCATTAACCATCGGTACCCTTAAATTAACTCCAAATACACCATCAAAACAATTATCCTAAAGTAACTGTAAATACCCCCATCAACCACAGCATCTCTTAAATTAAGTGTAAGCTCCTTATGAAGCACAACTTGCTCATCTATCTATCTATCTCATTATATATTTTTGTTTATATTAATATATATATAGTATATAATATTATATATATATATATATATATATCTTAGCAGTTTTAGATGAGATGTCAGCAGCATGTGGGTTCTGGGCTGGAGAAGGAGGGGCGGGGCTGTGATTACAGGTAGGGGGAGTAAGTAGGAGTTGCTGCTGTGAGACGGTGAGTCAGACTAAACGGATTATATAATGAGGGGGATTTTGCTCTGACAAAAGTGCTCATTGTCTAATTGATAATAATCGATTCAACTAATCGATAACAACGAAATGTGTTGGCGGCGAATCTGATTATCGATTCTTATCGATTAGTTGTCGCGGCTCTAGCTGCTGCTCTACTGCATTGTCTAGCTTTGAATCCTCAGAAATAATGACCCTTAAATCCCTTTTGCCACATGTTGAGGATAGGACGGTAGCAAATCTTCTATACCTTTTGCTCTTTGATGTCTATGCCCCACGTGCGTTACTTTGCATTTATCCACGTTAAATGCCAATTGCCACAGCTCTGACCGTTTGTCCAGTTTACCTAGATTGTTTGTTTGCCATTTGGCTTCTTCCTCCGGGAACATCATCAACCCTGTTTGTTTCAGATATTTGTGTTGTCGGCAAATAAACATATCTTTCTTTCCATCAACACCATGTGCGATATCGTCACTAATGGACATATTAAAGAGAGAGAATGGGTTCAAGTACAGATCACTGAGGTATCTCACTGGTAACAAGACCTTGTTTGTTTTGAATATACGCTATTGCCTACAACCCACTCCTCAATTCATTCAATGACATTGGGATTCTAAACTCAGAGATTGCGGTTTATTGAAAAGATGTCTTCTGTGGGATAGCGTCAAAGGCCTTACTGAAATGCAGATACGTAATGTTTCCTGCACCACCTTGATAAAGTAATGTAGTCACCCAATGTAAACAAATCAATAAGATTTGTTTGGCAACATCTTCCTGGGGCAAACCCATGTCGTTTTTGATCTCGTAAGCCACGTGACCTCAGGTGTTAAACAATCCTTTCCTTTAACATTGTTTATGTTAATGATGTCCCCACTACAGATGTAAGACTAGCTGGCCTGTGGTTGTGCGACTCCTTCCCACAACATTGGCTACTTTCCCATCCCCAGGGACAACTCCCGTTACCAATGATTAGTTAAATATATCGTCGGTTAACAACGGTTTTGCTAGTATACCCCCCCCCTCCCCCCAAGCTCATTTAATAACTTAGGGGGGTGTATCCCATCAGGCTGCCATTGATTTATTAGTCTTTATCTTAGGCAATTGGAGTTGAACCTCTGTCTCGATAAACGAACATATTTCAAATCATTTAGCGTTTCCCCTCCCTACTGAGGTCCCATTCCATCATTTTCATCTGTACGTACCGAAGAGAAGTATTTATTGAGACAGTCAGCTAAATCTTTTATTCTTTTGTAGATATATGCCTTTTGTTTAGAGTCTAACTAATCCTTGTTGAAATTTCCTTTTTTCATTTATCTATCTATCTTTCTATATATGTGTCTATCCATCTATGTGAAGAAATGTTTGATCTTGATTTCTTATTGATTGGGCAATTTGCTTTTGTGCGTGCGATTTGGCAATTCTTCTAGCTTTCCTTGCCTCTCGGTGCCTAAATGTATAGCTCTGTCTATCTTCTTCACTATTGGTATTTGTGTATCTACTAAAGGGTAACTTCTTGTCTTTCACGATCTTGGCTACTTATGTAGAGTATCAGAGTGGTTTTCTGAATGTGTTGTCATTGAATATTCTGTTATCTTTAATGAAACAGCTTTTATGATATTCCGTTTCTCCGGAATGTTGTTATTTAGTTATATTGTTGCGGTGTGATGATAATGACTCCCGTATCCATGTTTTCGTTTTAGGAAAGTCAGCTTTCGTACGATCTAAAGGTCTTGTTGTTTTTGAGCGATGTGAATCGGTCACCGTTTGTATATTCCACCCAACAGACCGATGATGCCTAGATGCCAAACTTTGAGCTAAAGATATATCTGTGAACAAATCTCCGTTTGTCAATCCTACAGCCGATATGGCTTCCTGACGAGTCGGTTTCTGAAGCACCTGTGTTAAAGATGATAATAACAATAAGAGGTTTAGAATCTTTGCGCTTCTGGTACAAACAACGGCAACATGGGTTTTGCGGTTCACATCGGGGAGATTAAAGTCGTGCGTGATTTTAACTTCTCTCTTGACTGGCATTTGAGCTGTTATATCCTCCGCTAGTCGATTGATTAGATTATGGAGTTCTTTTACCTGTCGTGGGGGTATGGGAGCAGAGCGTGATTACGTATCGAATGATGTTTGAAGGTGGTTTCAAAGGGCGTCGGCCACGTTTGAACGAGCGCGATAAGGCTACGCTGCTTAGAGATGAAGAGGTAATTGAAAGCGGTTTGTGCGGGTTTGATATGTGCGGGGATAGCGGGGTGTAGGGTCACGTTCGATGTTTCCTGAGCACGGTAGGAGTTTGATACGGACGGAACGAACGCACGCGGGAATGCCATCGATTGGTGGGCCTTGGATGGCGTCACTTGTGCGTGCAGAGTCGTGTGAGGGGATGGTGAATGCAGAGTGAGAGAAAGGTGTTTGAGCTAGGGTTGGGCGATAGATAGATAGGATTGGTGTATGAGGATTTGGCAAGGGGTGGTGGGGCTTACCTGCGCGCTCGCCTCTGTCGTTTAGCTCCTGTTTTAACTAAGTCCGGCTCTTCTATGCCCAATTTCTGCACATCGGAGGCCAGGCTTGGCACGCTGTTTGTCTGAAATTCCGCGCCACGCTGCCTCCCACGTATTCCACTCAGCCCTACCCCTAGATATGCCACTTTGGCCCGAGTAATGCATTATACGCCCTGATACGCCACGCCGTCCTCCCTCAGACATGCCACGCTGCCTTCCCCGCGTATGCCTTCTACCCCCAGATATGTCACTTCCCTGCCCCCGCGGATTTAGATTCCCCTTAGTTGCCCCCCCCCCTTTTTTTTTTTATCTTCTTACTGCATCTTATGTTAAATGTATTAAATTAAACCTCGGTTCTCAATATTAAATTAAGGGTAAACAACGGCCCATTAATCGTAACTACCGGTAAATTAACTTGAAATACCCCGTCGAAACAATAATACAATATCCATCTACCGCAGCATCTCCTAAATGAGCCCTAAGCTCCCCATTAAGCACAAATGGCTCAAATGAACTTCAAACATCCCATTAACCATAGCTGCCTCTAAACACCTAACGAAGTATAATTGCCCCTATATTAACTCACACGTTTCCTAGGTTTTATTAGCCGAATTGTAATACATACATACATATATATTCACAGTTAGGGGCGGCTGCTGCTTTGAGACGGTGAGCGAGTGAAATGGATGATATAACGAGGGGGATGTTTCAGAGTGTTGTTAGCTCGGAAAACCTCTCTCGTTTTATAATCGATGATTATAATAATGATCGATTCAAGTAATCGATAATGAAATGTGTTGTCGGAAACGACTTTGACTATCGATTATTATCGATTCTATCGATTAGTCGTCGCGGCCCTACCTGCCGGTCTACCGCATTGTCTACCTACCTTTAAATCCTCTGAAAGAACTGCTCCTAAATCCCTTTTGTCACGTGTTGTTGAGGATAGGACGGTACGAAATATTCTATAATTTGCTCTTCGATTTCTACGCCCCGGATGCGTGACTTTGCATTTATCCACGTTAACTGCCGATTGCCAGCGCTCTGACCGTTTTTACAGCTTACCTAGACGGTTTGACATTTGGCTTCGTCCTCCGGGAACGTCGTCGACCCTGTTTGTTTCAGATGTTTGTGTCGTCGTCGGCAAATAAACATACCTTTACGTCGACAGACACCATGTGCGATATCATCGGTAATGGCAATCTTAAAGAGAATGGGTCCGAGTACGGATCCCCGAGGTATCCCACTGGTAACCAGACCTTGTTCTGAATATACGCCATTGACTCCGACCCTCTGTTTTCTGTCACTCAGCCGCTCCTTAATCCGTTCAACGATATTGGGATCTAAACCCAGAGATTGCAGTTTATGAAAAGGTCTTCTATGGGGGGACAGTGTCAAAGGCCTTACTGAAATCCAAATGTCTACCGCACCACGTTGAATAAAGATTTTAGTCACGTCGGTTTGGTAAGATCTTCGTGAGGAAAACCATGTTGTTTTTGATCTCGAAAGCTATGTGACTTTAGATGTTCAACAATCTTTTCCTTTAACATTGTTTGGTTCGATTAATGTCCCCACTACAGATGTAAGACTAATTGGCCTATAGTTGCCTGACTAATCCCTACCGCCTTATTTGTGAACAACGGGCACCACATTTGGTATGATTTTCCAATCCCCAGGGAGAGCTCCGGTTGTCGATGATTTGTTAAATCTATCATTGGTTAATGGTTTTGATAGTACATCCCCAGGCCCTATCGACTTATTTGTCTTTACCTCAGGCAACTGAAGTCGAACCTCTGCCTTGACGATAAAGTCACATATTTTCAACGATTCAGTCTTTTTCAACAACCGAGGTCCCATTCCATCATTTTCATTTGTAAAACAACACCGTACAGAATTCATCATTGAGGCAGTCAGCTAAACCTTTATCCTCTTCTACATATATGCCTTTTGTTTTTAGTCTCACTAATCCTTGTTGAACTTTCCTTTTTTGTCAGTTATATATAATCTCAGAAATGTTTGATCTTTATTTCTTATTGATTGGGCAATGTGCTTTTGTGCGTGTGATTAGGCAAATCTTTTAGCTTTCCTTGCCTCTTGGTGCTTAAATTTATAGATCTGTCTATCTTCCTCACTTTTGGTATTTGTGTATCAACTAAAGGGTAATTTTTTTGTCTTTGACGATTTTGGCTACTTCTGTAGAGCACCAGAGTGGTTTTCTGAATTAGTTGTTGACTGACTCTTAGTGAGCGGCCTCGGTTAATCTTTTGTTATCTGTAATCAAACAGCTTTTATGATATCCCGTTTCTCCAGAATGCTATTATTTACATTGTTGCGGTGTGATGATAATGACTCCTGTACCCACGTTTTCATTCTAGGAAAGTCAGCTTTCGTACGATCTAAAGGTCTTGTTTTTGAGTGGTGTGAATCAGTCATCGTTTGTATATTCAACCAAACAGACTGATGATCCCTAGATCTCAAACTTTGAGCTACAGATATATCTGTTAATAAATCTCCATTTGTCAAGCCTACATCCAATATGGCTTCCTGACGAGTCGGTTCCTGAAGCGCCTGTGTTAAAGAGAATCCCAATAAGAAGTTTAGAATATTTGCGCTTCTGGTACAAACAGCAACATTGGTTTTCTGGTTCACATCAGGGAGATGAAAGTCATCTGTGATTTTAACCTCTCCCTTGACTGTCATTTTAGCTATCATATCCTCCGCTAGTTGATTGATTGAATAGATTATTGAGTTCTTTTACCTGTCCTGGGGGGTATAGGAGCAGAGCATGATTAGGTATCGAATGATGTTGTAAGGTATGCGAGATGTACTTCACAGGTGCCCGGCGGTACGCGAACAATTTTGAAGGACGTTGCCTCCTTGTTTGTTTGTCTGCGGGTCCGGCGGCGTGGCTGAAGTGAAGGACACTGTGAGAGCAACGGGAGAGGTAGTTTGAAAGGGTGTCGGCCACGTTTGAATGAGTGCAATAAGGCTATGGTGATTAGAGATGAAGAGGTAATTGAAAGCGGTTTGTTAATTGTAAACAAGGCGTGTGTTTTCAGAGGCCTGGTTTACGTTTGGAGGGATTCCGGTGGTTTGTGTAGGTTTGATATGTGTGGGGATAGCGGGCTTTAGGGATATGTTTAATGTTACCCGAGCACGGTAGGAGTTTGATACGGACGGAACACACGTGGGAATGTTATTGGTGGGTCTTGGATGGCGTAACTTGTGCGTGCAGAGTCATGTTAGGGAATGGTGAGTACAGAGCGGAGGAAAGGTGTTTGAGCTAGGGTTGGGCGATGATAGATTGGATTGGGATATTAGGGTTTTGCAAGGGGTGGGGATGACATTGCATAAACACGTCTGGGTTGTTTGTAGGGTGCATGCGGTCGGGCTTACCTGCGCGGTCCCCTCTGTCGTCGTTTCCCTCCTGTTGTTTTAACTTCCTGTTTTAACTAAGTCAGCTCTTATCTTGCCCACTGTCTTATTTCCCAATCAGCCCCCCCCCCAATTTCTACACATGCTGTTCTCAGAAATCCATGCCCATCTCTGCCCCTCCCACATATTCCACTTCAGCTCTACCCCTAGTATTGCCACTGTGGCCCAGTAATGCTTATACCCCCTGACATAAACCATGCCGTCCTCCCCCAGACATGCCACGCTCCGTTCCGCATATTGCTTTATACCCCCAGATTATGTCACTTCACCGCCCCAGGATTTCGATTCCCTTAGTTGCCCCCCCCGTTTTATCCTCGAACTGCATTTTTAGTTAACTTTATATTAAAGTTAATTAAATTATAACCCTTCGGTTCTCATCATTAAATTAACGCTAAACGGCCCATTAATCGTAACTACTGGTAAATTAACTTTAAATACCCCATCAAAACAATTACCCTTATATTAACCCTAAACTACCCATCTACCGTAGCATCCCCTAAATGAACCCTAAAACTCACCATTAAGCACAAATGGCTCAAATTAACCCCAAACATCTCATTAACTATAGCTGCCCGTAAACACCTAATTAAGTCTAATTGCCCCCTATATTAACCCCCACCTTTCCTAATTTTTATTAGCCAAATTATTAATACATATATATATATATATCTTTATATTGTAATGTATATAGAGTGTGTGTGTGTGTGTGTGTGTGTGTGTGTGTATATACATATATATACTTACAGTTAGATGAGTGTCACGGCTAGGGGCTGCTGCTTTGAGACGGTGAGTGAGTGAAATGGATGATATAACGAGGGGGATTTTTCAGAGTGTTAGCTCTGTAAATCTCTCTCATTTTATAGTCGATAATAATTATCGATTCAACTAATTGATAATGAAATGTGTTGTCGGCAACGAATTTGATTATCGATTATTATCGATTCTATTGATTAGTTGTTGCGGCTCTACCTGCTGGTCTACTGCATTGTGTACCTACCTTGAAATCCTCTGAAACAACTCCCCCTAAATCCCTTTTGTCACGTGTTGTTGAGGATAGGACGGTACTAAATATTCTATACTTTGCTCTTTGATCTTTATGCCCCAGGTGCGTGACTTTGCATTTATCCACGTTAACTGCCGATTGTCAGCGCTCTGACCGTTTTTCAAGCTTACCTAGATGGTTTGCCATTTGGCTTCTTCCTCCAGGAACATCATCGACCCTGTTTGTTTCAGATGTTTGTGTCGTCATGAAATAAAACATCCCTTTACATCGACAGACGCCATATGCGATATCATCGGTAATGGCAATCTTAAAGAGAATGGGTCCAGGTACAGATCCCTGAGGTATCCCACTGGTAAGAAGACCTTGTTCTGAATATACGCCATCGAGTACAAGCCACCGTTGCCTGTCGCTCGGCCGCTCCTCGATCCGTTCAATGACATTGGGATTCTTTTCCAGAGATTGTAGTTAATGTAAAGGTTTTCTATGGGTGGGGCAGAGTCAAAGGTCTTACTGAAATCCAGATAAGCAATGTCCACTGCGTCGCCTCGATCGATGACTTTAGTCACCCGATCCAAAACAGTCGTTAGGATTTGTTTGGAAAGATCTTCCTGAGGCAAACCCATGTTGTTTTTGATCTCGAAAGCCGTGTGTCATTAGATGTTTGACATTAGTTTTCTTTAACATAGTTATTGTTGATTTCCCCAAAACAGATGTAAGACTGACTAACTTGGCTATAGTTGCCCGATTCACTCATCCCTACTGCTTTTTTGTGAACGGGCACAACATTTGCTACTTTCCAATCCCCAGGGACAACTCACTCCCGTTACCGATGATTTGTTTAATAAATATATTGTTTAGAATGGTTTTGCTAATACACCCCCGAGTTCTTATAATAACTTTGGGGTGTATCCCATGAGGCCCTATTGACCTATTTGTCTTTACCTTAGGCAACTGTAGTAGAACTTTTGCCTCGAGAAAGTCACATATTTCAAATGAATCGGTGTTTCTCCCCCCCCAACTGAGGTTTCATTCCCTCATAATATTTATCTGTAGATACCGAACAGAAATATTCTTTGAGGCAGTCAGCTAAAACTTTATCCTCTTGTAGATATATGTCTTTTTTTTGTAGTCTAACTAATCCTTGTTGAACTTTCCTTTTCTTGTTTATCTATCTATCTATCTATCTATCCAAACAATGTTTGATCTATATTTCTTCTTATTGATTGGGCTATTTGCTTTTGTGCGTGTGATTCGGCAATTCTGATAGCTTTCCTTGCCTCTTGGTGCTTAAATGTATAGATCTGTCTATCTTTCTCACTTTTGGTATTTGTGTATCTACTAAAGGGTAACTTGTTGTCTTTCATGATCTTGGCTACTTATGTAGAGTATCGGAGCGGTTTTCTGAATCTGTTGTTGACTCTTAGTGAGCGGCGTCATTTAATCTTCTGTTATCTTTAACGAAACAGCTTTTATGATATTCCGTTTCTCCGGAATGTTATTATTTAAATTGTTGCGGTGTGATCATGACTCCTGTATCCATGTTTTCATTTTAGGAAAGTCAGTTTTCGTACGATCTAAAGGTCTTGTTTTTGAGTGGTGTGGGTCAGTTATCGTTTTGTATATTCAACCAAACAGACCGATGATCCCTAGATGGCAAACTTTGAGCTACGGATGTATATCTGTTAACAAATGCCCATTTGTCAATCCTACATCCGATATGGCTTTCTGACGAGTTGTTGGTTCCTGAAGCACCTGTTTGAAAGATAATCCCAATAAGGAGTTTCGAATATCCGCGCTTCTGGTAGGACCGGCACCTTTGGAGGGAGATGAAAGTCATCCGTGATTTGAGCTGTTATTTCCTCCGCTGGTCGATTAGATTATCGAGTTCTTTGACTCGTCCTGGGGGGTATAGGAGCAGAGCGTGATGACGTATCGAATGATGTTTGAAGGTATGCGAGACGTACTTCGCGGGTGCCCGGCGGTACGCGAACACCTTTGAAGGAGGTTGACCCCTTGTTTGTCTGTCTGCGGGTCTGGCGGCGTGGATGAAGCGAAGGACGCCGCGAGAGCAACGGGAGAGGTGGTTTCAAAGGGTGTCGGCCACGTTTGAACGAGCGCGATAAGGCTACGCTGCTTAGAGATGAAAAGGTCATTGAAAGCGGTTTGTGCGGGTTTGATATGTGCGGGGATAGCGGGGTGTAGGGTCACGTCCGATGTTTCCAGAGCACGGTAGGAGTTTGATACGGACGGAACGCACGTGGGAATACGATCGATTGGTGGGCCTTGGATGGGATGACTCGTGCGTGCAGAGTCGTGTTAGGGGATGGTGAATGCAGAGTGAGAGAAAGGTGTTTGAGCTAGGGTTGGGCGATAGATAGATAGATAGGCTTTGTGTATGAGGATTTGGCAAGGGGTGGTGGGGCTTACCTGCGCGCTCTCCTCTTTCGTTTCCTCACGCTGTTGTTTAACTCCTGTTTTAACTAGGTCCGGCTCTTCTATGCCCAATTTCTGCACATCGGAGGCCAGGCTTGGCACGCTGTTTGTCAGAATTCCAGCCACGCTGCCTCCCACATCATTCCACTCAGCCTACCGCCTAGATATGCCATTTGGCCCGAGTAATGCATTATACGCCCTGATACGCCACGCCGTCCTCCCTCAGACATGCACGCGCGCCTTCCCCGCGTATGCCTTCTACCTCCTGAATATGGTCCTACTCCCTGCCCCGGGATTGTAGATCCCTTAGTTGGCCACCCCCCTTTTTTTATTTTTATCTCTAACTGCATCTTAAGTTAAATGTATTAAATTAACCCTCGGTTCTCATCGGTAAATGAACTTGAAATACTCCATCGAAACAACTACCCTTAAATGAACCCTAAAGTCCCCATTAAGCACAAATGGCTCAAATGAACCCCAAACATCTCATGAACCATAGCTGCCTGTAAACACCTAATGAAGTATAATTGCCTCCTATATTAACCCCCACCTTTCTTAACTTTTATTAGCCGAGTTATTAATACACATATATATATATGTATGTATATAGATGCGTGTGTGTGTGTGTATACTCATTGTTAGATGATCTCTCGTTTTCTAACCGATGATAATAATAATAATAATCGATTCAACTAGTCGATGATGCAATTTGTTGTCGGCAACGAATGCGATTATTGATTATTATCGATTCTATCGATTAGTCGTTGCGGCCCTACCTGCCGGTCTACCGCATTGTCTACCTACCTTGAAATCCTCTGAAAGAACTGCCCCTAAATCCCTTTTGTCACGTGTTGTTGAGGATAGGACGGTACGAAATATTCTATAATTTGCTCTTCGATTTCTACGCCCTGGGTGCGTGACTTTGCATTTATCCACGTTAACTGCCGATTGTCAGCGCTGTGACCGGTTTTCCAGCTTAAGTAGACGGTTTGCCATTTGGCTTCTTCCTCCGGGAACGTCGGCGACCCTGTTTGTTTCTGACGTTTCTGTGGTGGGCAAATAAACATACCTTTACGTCGACAGATAACATGCGTGTTATCATCGGTAATGGCGATATTATGAAAGAGAATGGGTGCGAGTACGGATCCCCGAGGTATGCCATCGGTAAGAAGACTTTGTTTGGAATATACGCCATTGAGCGAGTACGACCCACCGTTGCCTGTCGCTCGGCCGCTCCTCGATCCGTTGAAGGACATTGGGATTGTAAACCCAGAGATTGCGGTTAATGTCAAGGTTTTTTTATTGGTGGTGCGGCGTCCCAGGTCTTACCGAAATCCAGATAAGCAATGATGTCCGCTGCGTCACCTCGATCGATGACTTTAGTCGCCCGATCCAAAACAGTCGTTTGTTTGGAAAGATTTTCCTGAGGCAAACCCGTGTTGTTTTTGATCTGGAAAGCCGTGTGACGACATTAGATGTTCAACAACAACACTCGTTTTCCTGAACATAGTTTCTGTTGATTTCCCCGCTACAGATGTAAGACTGACTGAGTGGGTTATAGTTGCCCGATTCACTCATGCCTACTGCTTTTTTTGTGAACAACGGGCACAACATTTGCTACTTTCCAAGTCCTGTTACCGATGATTTGTTTAATAAATATATTGTTTCGAATGGTTTTGCTAATACACTCCCGAGTTGTTTGTTTGAATAACTTTGGCGTGTATCCCGTGAGGCCCTATAGACGTATTTGTCTGTACCTTAGGCGACTGAAGTAGAACCTTTGTTTCGATAAATGTCGCATATTGAAATGAATCATTGGTTTCGCCCCGCGCCGCGCAACCTCGCGCGCTCTCTCATTCCTAAATAATATTATCTGTAAATACGGAACAGAAAATATTCTTTGAGGCAGTTGGGTTAAACCTTTATCCTCTTGTAGATATATGCCTTTTGTTTGTAGTCTAACTAGTTCCTGTGGAACCTTCCTTTTTTTGTTTATCATCTATCTATCTATCTATCTATCTATCTATCTATCTATCTATCTATCTCTATCTATCCAAACAATGTTTGATCTATATTTCTTCTTATTGATTGGGCAATTTGCTTTTGTGCGTGTGATTTGGCAATTCTGATAGCTTTCCTTGCCTCTCGGTGTCTATATTTATAGATCTGTCTATCTTTGTCACTTGCGGTATTTGTGTATCATCTAGTAAAGGGTAACCTCTCGTCTTTTACGATGTCGGCTACTTATGTAGAGTATCGGAGCGGTTTCGTGAATGTGTTGTTGACTCTTGGTGAGCGGCCTCATTTAATCTTCTCTTATCTTTAATGAAACAAACAGCTTTTATGAAATCCCGTTTCTCCAGAATGCTAAATATTTATTGAAATTGTTGCGGTGTGATAATGACTCCCGTATCCATGTTTTCGTTTTAGGACAGTTAGCTTTCTTACGATCTAAAGGTCTTGTTGTTTTTGAGCGGTGTGAATCAATCAATCGGTCATCGTTTGTATATTCCACCCAACAGACCGATGATCTTTGGATGGCAGACTTTGAGCTACGGATATATCATCTGTTGTTAACGAATCTCCATTTGTCAACCCTACATCGGATATGGCTTCCTGACGAGTCGGTTCCTCGAGTACCTGTGTGAAAGAGAATCCCGATAAGGAGTTTAGAATATCGGCGCTTCTGGTACGACCGGCACCTTTGGTTTTCCGGTTCACATCGGGGAGATTAAAGTCATGTGTGAATTTAACCTCTCCCTCGACTGTCATTTTAGCTATTATATCCTACGCTAGTGGATTGATTAGATTATGGAGTTCTTTTATCCGTTTTGGGGGTATAGGAGCAGAGCGTGATTACGTATCGAACGATGTTTGAAGGTATGCGAGACGTACTTTGCGGGTGCCCGGCGGTACGCGAACATCTTTGAAGGAGGTTGCCTCCTTGTTTGCGTGGATGAAGCGAAGGACGCCGCGAGAGCAACAACGGGAGAGGTGGTTTCAAAGGGTGTCGGGCACGTTTGAACGAGCGCGATAAGGCTACGCTGCTTAGAGATGAAGAGGTAATCGAAAGGGGTTTGTGCGGGTTTGATATGTGCGGGGATAGCGGGGTATAGGGTCACGTCCGATGTTTCGCGAGCACGGTAGGAGTTTGATACGGACGGAACGCACGTGGGAATGCGATTGCTGGGCTTTGGATGGCGTAACTTGTGCGTGCAGAGTCGTGTTAGGGAATGGTGAACGCAGACTGAGAGAAAGGTGTTTGAGCGAGGGTTCACTCAGCTCTACCCCTAGATATTGGAGCGCATATACATGGGGGAACAAAAAAGAAATGGCAATAGTGTAATATGTAAATCAAATAATAGAAAATAAAATGTAAGATCCACTCACAAGTGGGCTGGGGATATAAGGCTCATCAAACCACGGATTTGGGTACCACAATGGTGCAGTATTGTTAGGTCACAATAGAGTAAATCGCAAATGCACAACTCAAAGAGTAATGTGCAAACAACGCCAAATCGATGGAAACTCCGGGAAACGGCTATAAAATGTTGAATCTTATTGGTCTCGACGCGTTTTGCCGCTATTGGCATTTCTTTTGATTGACATATTACGCTATTGGCATTGATTTTTTGTTTGCTCCACTATTGGTTGTTGAATTTTGCTCACACTTTGAGGAAGAGTGTTCGTGGAAGCTGCTTTTAGTGTGGGGAAGAAGTATTCATTGTTATTTTATTATTTCACGCGGAGCATTGTTTTTTTTTTCTGTTTGCGCTACCTCTAGATATGCCACCGTGGGCCGAGTGATGCCTTATACGCCCTGATACGCCACGCCGTCCTCCCCCAGACATGCCACGACGCCCTCCCCGCGTATGCCTTATACCTCCTGATATGTCACTTCTCTGCCCCCCGGGATTTAGATTCCCCTTAGTTGGCCACCCCCCCCTTTTTTTTCTTTAATCTCTAACTAACTGCCTTTTAAGTTAACTTTATTAAATTAATCCTCGGTCCCCAACATTAAATTAAGGGTAAACAACGGCCCATTAATCGTAACTACTGGTAAATTAACTTGAAATACCCCATCGAAACTATAATAAAATACCCATCTACCGCAGCATCTCCTAAATGAGCTCCCCATTAAGCACAAATGGCTCAAATGAACCCCAAACATCCTATTAACCATAGCTGCCTGTAAGCACCGTAATGAAGTATAATTGCCCTAATAGTTAACTCACCGTTTGCTAACATTTATTAGCCGAATTGTTAATTCATATATATATATATATGTATGTGTATATATATAGATATATATACACTTACAGTTAGATGAGTGTCAAAGCAGTTAGGGGCTGCTGTTGCTGCTGCTTTGAGACGGTGAGTGAGTGAAATGGATGATATAACGAGGGGGATGTTTCAGAGTGTTGTTAGCTCAGAAAACGTCTCTCATTTTATAATCGATAATAATCATCGATTCAACTAATGGATAATGAAATGTGTTGTCGGTAACGACTTTGATTATCGATTATTATCGATCCTATCGATTAGTCGTTGCGGCACTACCTGCCGGTCTACGGCATTGTCTACCTACATTTACATCCTCTGAAATAACTACCCCTAAATCTCTTTTCTCACGTGTTGAGGATAGGACGGTACCGAATATTCTATAATTTGCTCTTCCATTTCTACGCCCCGGGTGCGTGACTTTGCATTTATCCACGGTTTTCTGGCTTACCTAGACGGTTTGCCATTTGGCTTCTTCCTCCGGGAACGTCGTCGAGCCTGTTTGTTTCCGACGTTTCTGTCGTCGGCAGCAAATAAACATACCTTTACGTCGACGCCATCTGCGATATGGGTAATGGGGATATTAAAGTGAATGGCTCCGAGTACGGATCCCCGAGGTATCTCACCGGTAAGAGGAAAGACATTGTTCCGAATAGACGCCATTGACTACGACCCACTGTTGCCTGTAACTCGGCCGCTCCTCGATCCGTTCGAGGACATTGGGATTGTAAACCCAGAGATTGCGGTTAATGTAAAGGTTTTCTATGGGTGGGGCGGCGTCAAAGGGCTTACTGAACTCCAGATAAGCAATGTCCACTGCGTCGCCTCGATCGATTGCTTTAGTCACCCGATTCGAAAGAGTCGGTAGGAGTTGTTTGTTTGGAAAGATATTCCTGAGGCAAACCCGTGTTGTTTTTGATCTCGAAAGCCATGTGACGACATTAGATGTTCGACACTCGTTTTCCTGAACATAGTTTCCTGTTGATTTCCCCCACTACAGATGTAAGGCTGACTAACTGGGTTATAGTTGCCCGATTCTCTCATGCCTACCGCTTTTTTGGTGAACGACGGGCACAACATTTGATATTTTCCAATCCCTAGGGACAAGTCCCGTTACCGATGATTTGTTTAATAAATATATGGTTTTGAATGGTTTTGCTAATACACTCCCGAGTTGTTTGAATAACTTTGGGGGAATCAGGTAAACCTTTATCCACTTGTAGATATATGCCTTTTGTTTGTAGTCTAACTAGTTCTTGTGGAACTCTCCTTTTTACGTTTATCATCTATCTGTTTATCTCTATATATCCAAACAATGTTTTATGTATATTTCCTCTTATTGATTGGGCAATGTGCTTTTGTGCGTGTGATTTGGCAATTCTTCTAGTTTTCCTTGCCTCTCGGTGCCTAAATGTATCGATCTGTCTATCTTCCTCACTATTGGTATTTGTGTATCATCTGCTAAAGGGTAACCTCTCGTCTTCCACGATGTTGGCTACTTATGTCGAGTACCGGAGCGGTTTTGTGAATTTGTTGTTGACTCTTGGCGAATGGCCTCGTTGAATCTTCTGTTTGTTAGTTATCATCTTTAATCCTCAAACAGCTTTTATGATAATCTGTTTCTCCGGAATGTTATTATCGCGTTAAATTGTTGCGGTGTGATAATGACTCCCGTATCCGTGTTTTCGTTTTAGGAAAGTCAGCTTTCGTACGATCTAAAGGTCTTGTTGTTTTTGAGCGATGTGAATCGGTCACCGTTTGTATATTCCACCTAACAGACCCATGATCCCTAGATGGCAAACTTTGAGCTAAAGATATATCTGTGAACAAATCTCCATTTGTCAATCCTACAGCCGATATGGCTTCCTGACGAGTCGGTTCCTGAAGCACCTGTGTTAAAGATGATAATAACAATAAGAGGTTTAGAATATTTGCGCTTCTGGTAGAAACAACGGCAACATGGGTTTTGCGGTTCACATCGGGGAGATTAAAGTAATGCGTGATTTGAACCTCTCCCTTGACTGTCATTTTAGCTATTATATCCTCCGCTAGTCGATTGATTAGATTATGGAGTTCTTTGACCTGTCCTGGGGGGTATAGGAGCTGAGCGTGATTACGTATCGAACGATGTTTGAAGGTAAGCGAGACGTATTTCGCGGGTGCCTGGCGGTAGGCGAACAACTGTGAAGGACGTTGCTTCCTTGTTTGTCTGTGTGCGGGTCTGGCGGCGTGGATGAAGCGAAGGACGCCGCGAAAGCGACGGGAGAGGTGGTTTCAAAGGTTGTCGGCCGCGTTGGAACGAGCGCGATAAGGCTACGGTGATTAGAGATGAAGAGGTCATTGAAAGCGGTTTGTGCGGGTTCGATATGTGCGGGGATAGTGGGGTTTAGGGCTATGTTTAATGTCACCCGAGCACGGTAGGAGTTTGATACGGACGGAACGCACGTGGGCATGCGATCGATTGGCGGGCCTTGGATGGCGTAACTTGTGCGTGAATGGTGAATGCAGAGTGAGAGAAAGGTGTTTGAGTTAGGGTTGGGCGATAGATAGATAGGATTGGTGTGTGAGGATTTGGCAAGGGGTGGTGGGGCTTACCTGCGTGCTCCCCTCTGTCGTTTCCTTACGCTGTTGTTTAACTCCTGTTTTAACTAAGTCTGGCTCTTATATGCCCGATTTCTGCACATCATCGTAGGCCAGGCTTGGCACGCTGTTTGTCAGAAATTCCACGCCACGCTGCCTCCTACGTATTCCACTCAGCCCTACCCCTAGATATGCCACTTTGGCTTTATTAGCCTTATACGCCGTGATACGCCACGCCGTCCTCCCTCAGACATGCCACGCTGTCTTCCCCGCGTATGCCTTATACCCCTAGATATGTCACTTCCCTGCCCCCGGGATTTAGATTTCCCTTAGTTGCCCCCCCACCTCCTATTTATCTTTTATCTGTAACTGCATCTTAAGTTAAATGTATTAAATTAACCCTCGGTTTTCAATATTAAATTAAGGGTAAACAACGGACCATTAATCGTAAGTACTGGTAAATTAACTTGAAATATACCATCGAAACAATAATAAAATATCCATCTACCGCAGCATCTCCTAAATGAGCTCCCCATTAAGCACAAATGGCTCAAATGAACCCCAAACATCTATTAACCATAGCTGCCTTAAACACGTAATGAAAGTATAATTGCCCCTATATTAACTCACAGATTTGCTAACATTTATTAGCCGAATTGTTATATATAATATATATATATATTATATATATATGTATGTGTATATATATAGATATATATACACTTACAGTTAGATGAGTGTCAAAGCAGTTAGGGGCTGCTGTTGCTGCTGCTTTGAGACGGTGAGTGAGTGAAATGGATGATATAACGAGGGGGATGTTTCAGAGTGTTGTTAGCTCAGAAAACGTCTCTCATTTTATAATCGATAATAATCATCGATTCAACTAATGGATAATGAAATGTGTTGTCGGTAACGACTTTGATTATCGATTATTATCGATTCTATCGATTAGTCGTCGCGGCTCTACCTGCCGGTCTACCGCATTGTCTACCTACCTTTAAATCCTCTGAAAGAACTGCCCCTAAATCCCTTTTGTCACGTGTTGTTGAGGATAGGACGGTACGAAATATTCTATAATTAATATGCTCTTCGATTTCTACGCCCCGGGTGCGTGACTTTGCGTTTATCCACGTTAACCGCCGATTGTGAGCGCTCTGACCGTTTTTCCAGCTTAAGTAGACGGTTTGCCATTTGGCTTCTTCCTCCGGGAACGTCGGCGACCCTGTTTGTTTCTGACGTTTCTGTCGTGGGCAAATAAACATACCTTTGCGTCGACAGACGCCATGCGCGATATCATCGGTAATGGCGATGTTCTTAAAGAGAGCATGGCTCCGAGTACAGATCCCCGAGGTATCCCACCGGTAAGGAGATCTTGTTTGGAATATACCCCGTTAAGCGAGTACGACCCGCCGTTGCCTGTCGCTCGGCCGCTCCTCGATCCGTTGAACGACATTGGGATTGTAAAGGCAGAGATTGCGGTTAATGTCAAGGTTTTTCTATTGGTGGGGCGGCGTCCGAGGTCTTACCGAAATCCAGATAAGCAATGATGTCCGCTGCGTCGCCTCGATCGATGACTTTAGTCTCCCGATCCAAAACAGTCGTAGGTAGGATCTTTTTGTTTGGAAAGATCTTCCTGAGGCAAACCCGTGTTGTTTTTCATCTGGAAAGCCGTGTGACATTAGATGTTCAACAACGACACTCGTTTTCCTGAACATAGTTTCTGTTGATTTCCCCGCTACAGATGTAAGACTGACTAAGTGGGTTATAGTTGCCCGAATCACTCATGCCTACTGGTTTTCTGGTGAACAACGGGCACAACATTTGCTACTTTCCAATCCCTAGGGACAACTCCCGTTGTTAGCGATGATTTGTTTAATAAATATATTGTTTAGAATGGTTTTGCTAATACACTCCCGAGTTGTTTGAATATATTTGGTGTGTATCCCGTGAGGCCCTATGGACGTATTTGTCTTTACCTTAGGCAACTGAAGTAGAACTTTTGTTTTGATAAACTTACATATTTCAAATGAATCATTGTTTCTTCCTCCCCGCCCTCTCCCAACTGAGGTTTCATTCCATAATAATATTTATCTGTAAATACGGAACGGAAATATTCTTTGAGGCAGTCGGGTAAACCTTTATCCTCTTGTAGATATATGCCTTTTGTTTGTAGTGTAACTAGTTCTTGTGGAACCCTCCTTTTTTAGTTTATCTATCCGTACATCTATCTCTATCTATCCAAACAATGTTTGATTTATATATTTCTTCTTATTGATTGGGCAATTTGATTTTGTGCGTGTGATTTGGTAATTCCGATAGCTTTACTTTCCTCTCGGTGTCTATATTTATAGATCTGTCTATCTTTGTCACTTGCGGTATTTGTGTATCATCTACTAAAGGGGTAACCTCTCGTCTTTTACGATGTCGGCTACTTATGTAGAGAGTATCGGAGCGGTTTCGTGAATTAGTTGTAGACTCTTGGCGAGCGGCCTCATTTAATCATCTGTTATCTTATCTTTAATGAAACAAACCGCTTTTATGAAATCCCGTTTCCCCGGAATGCTAATATTGAATGGAATTGTTGCGGTGTGATAATGAGTCCCGTATCCATGTTTTTGTTTTAGGAAAGTCAGCTGTCTTACGATCTAAAGGTCTTGTTGTTTATTGAGCGGTGTTAATCAATCAGTCATCGTTTGTGTATTTCACCAAACAAACAGACAGATGATCCCTGGATGGCAGACTTTGAGCTATGGATATATCATCTGTTGTTAACAAATCTCCATTTGTCAACACTACATCTGATTATATGGCTTCCTGACGAGTCGGTTCCTCAAGTACCTGTTTGAAAGAGAATCCCATTAAGGAGTTTAGAATATCGGCGCTTCTGGTACGACCGGCACCTTTGGTTTTCCGCTTCACATCAGGGGGATTAAAGTCATCTGTGATTGTAACCTCTTCCTTGACTGTCATTTGAGCTATTATTTCCTCCGCTAGTTGATTGATTGATTGATTGATTGATTAGATTATGGAGTTGTATTACCCGTTTTAGGTGTATAGGAGCAGAGCGTGATTAGTTATGGAATGATGTTTGAAGGTATGCGAGATGTACTTTGCGGGTGCCTGGCGGTACGGGAAGAAATTTGAAGGAGGTTGACCCCTTGTTTGTTTGCGTGGCTGAAGGGAAGGATACCGTGAGAGCGACGGGAGAGGTCGTTTGAAAGGGTGTCGGCCACGTTTGAACGAGTGCGATAAGGCTATGGTGATTTGAGATGGAGAGGTAATTGAAAGTGGTTTGTGTAGGTTTGATATGTGTGGGGATAGCGGGGTTAGGGATACGTTCAACGTTACCAGAGCACGGTAGGAGTCGGATAAGGACGGAACGAACGTGGGAATGTGATTGTTGGGTCTTGGATGGCGTAACTCGTGCGTGGAGAGTGAGTCCTGTTAGGGAACGGTGAGTACGGGGTGCGAAGGAAAGGTGTTTGAGCTAGGGTTCTCACCTGTGTGGCGT
>VKOC01025883.1:0-10752 GCA_009364415.1 Spea multiplicata
GGGGGAGAGGACCTCCCAAAGTCACAGTATGGTCAGAACGAGGGGAGACTGCATTAACTCTCACAGTCTTCACCCAGCCAGCGTGGAAAATATTTTATTTTGAGTTGTGGGAGCAGAGGGAGTGATTGCATGCTAGGGAGTGTGGAAGGCCCAAGTTTTGTTACAAACATTGCACTGTTACCAGTGTTTAATATATTACTGTACTTGTTTGCACATAAATAATCTCTAATTAAAACTATTAGTGGTTGTTTGTTACAAAACGTGTTCCTTACTGTTTTTTGTGGGGCGGCAGAGCCAAAGTAATCGTCTGCACGGGGAGCCTGAACATTCTAAGCTTAACCTTCAAACAGGGGGCGGAACCAAACTTTGATTGGCATCAGCTGTCATTCAATTAACACCTGCAGGTTTGCCTTAAAGGAAAGTCACACAACAGGTTGGAAGATAAACGCGCCCTCATTGAGTTGCCATGACTCAAATTCAATAGTTTGATGTTATTCTCCTTGTCTCCACTACCATAATGGTGACAATGTAACCATATATAGTTGGGGTTAACTGCACCATTCCAGATTTTAAGGGTCGTTTTATGTTATGTCCACAAGGCGGCGCTATAAGCTCACTTTATAGCCTGAGCACATTTTACGTGCCAACTCTGACATTTTTCCATTATTTTTTAAAAGAACTAATGGCTCATCCAATTTCCAATTAGCAGAATTATTTGTAGATATTTAGTTTAAAAGAAAGGAGCCTTTTACCTACAAAGGAGCTGAAGGTGGCACAATTACATACGATTAATATGCTGAACGCATCTCCCTTCGCCACTATTTAACCGGTTGCCAGAAATAACTTTTTGATTTGGGAAGGCATAACTTTTTTGGCCTTTCTGGAAGTCAAACATACACACACACACACCATTCCTATAATGTTTTTAAGGCTCCAATTTTCTTTGCCAAGAGGTTGGTTTATGGTCATAAATCTCTACTGTGTTATACATGTGGATACCCAAAAGGGATGACGGGGAAACCTTCAGCACCCGGGATCCTTATTCCTAATTCCACAATGTAAAAAAATATAGATTTCAAGTGTCCTTTAGTCTCTTAGTATCAACAAAATACTCTCTGGTACTCTCTGTTTAATAAAGAGAGAGCTGGAAGGAGAACTGCGTTTCACTGTTTATTAGGAAGGGTCCAATCCCGAGAGTTTTCTCCAATAAAAAAGTTTGGGCTGGCCTTGTATAATGTATAACTCAATAGGCTAGGAGACTTCTCATAGATTTAACTATACATTATACAGACAGGATCTTCCTGCACCAAAAGCTCACCAGGGATGATCATTTATAGTGTATTAAAATCTATTACAGAGCCACCCAGTTTTGAATATGAATATATATTGCCCTCAGCACAGAAATCCTAAAGGCAGCTCTATGCCGCCAAATACCTGCAGCCCACAGCATCAAACAACAGATAAGTAGCTTAGCAGAACATATTTTGTGTACATGCGTGTGTACTTGCAACTGGCTATACAATTATATCGCCACCTTGTGGACATAATATAAAACGACCCTTTAAGGCAAACCTGCAGGTGTTAATTGAATACATTTGAATTTGGGGGTGGAGTTGGGGGTAGATTATATAAGTGGCTGTTTTGCTGAGCTCAGTTTACTTGGTTGCTTGTCTGTGCGCTGCTGGGCTTTAGCTGTCTGTCTCTTTCTGGCTTTTTGGTTTTATTTTCTGGCTTTGCTGCCCCCCCACCCCTGCTGTCTTTTGCAGGTTGGTGAGTTGACCGGGACATGGATTAGCTGCTCGCCAGCGTGCAGAAGACTGCGTTGGAGCGTGGATCTGCGTGGCTGAGGGAGCAGCTGGGATCTGCGCTGGAGCTGGTTTGAGGGTCTGGAAGGACTCGTCCGCCGTGTTGGTTGAGCTCTGGAGAGGAGGAGAGGCCCGACGGCTGGGATTTGGAGTGGCGGAAGCGGCGTCCGCGGCGGACAGCGGCTTCCAGACGGCAGGTGACGGGGGGATGTTCTGGAGGTGGTGGAGACACCGGCCGGACCCCGGGCAGGGAGCCAGATCGCTCCCAAGACTGAGGATTCAGCATCCGGTGCTGCAGGTGGAGCAGTAGTGCTAGGCCTCCGGGGCCTAGCAGAGGCCTGGATCAGGTGTCGGTGTAGCAGAGTCCCTGGATCTGGAGGCAGGGAGGATGAGGAGCTGGATGGACGGCCGGATGCAGCCTGCATTGTGGTCTGCACATGCTGGGAGGAGTGGATCAGGGGTGGCCTTGTATGTACCTGGGGCAGCAAGGGGTGCTGGGCGGTACGCTGCTGTTGTAGGGGGAGGTGGGTGGGTCTGTTTCCCCTGTGGGTAGTGCGTTTGGGCCTTGGCAGCTTTGTGGTGTGTCTTGTTGTTCTGCTGATTTAGTGGGGGCCAGGGGTGCTAGGCTAGCGGGTGGTTCTCCCGGGTCTGTGCGGTCTGGTGGGGTGTTGGAGGCTGAGGTTCTCCTTCACTCTCGTCGGGTGGGTGGCGCATCTGGGCCTTCTCGACGGGTTAGGTGTTCTCGTTCCCCTTCCCGGCATAGTCGGTGGGTGTGTCATTCTTCCCGTGATGGGGGGGTTCATATTGTTCGGTTCGGGATGTTCAGATGGTTCAGGGTTGTTCTCCTGTGCGTCGGGGGAGGGGGGGTCAGCGGCTATCTTGGGACAGGGCTACGGGGGTGCAGGCTCGGGGAGGGGGGTTTTGTTGAGGCGGCGGCTCCACAGGTTCCCTCGACGTCAGCGCAGGATTCTACAGCCCAGCAGTTCAGCGCAGCCAGGGGATCGGTCGGTGAGTGTATTGCAGTTGATTAGCCTGTTGCCTGGTGTGCCGGTGGGTAGTGGGTCAGTTCAGGGTTTGTTGCAGAGGCTTCCGGTTTTGGTGGAGGAGTGCAGACGTGGGAGCCAGTGGCTCTGGTGGCAGATGGTGCTGGCGAGCGTTTGGTGGGTGAGGCAACCCCATAGGTAGGGCAAGATGTAGGGGGTGCAGGGGCGTCTGCTGAGGTTGAGGTCAGCAAGGTTGTGGGTGATAAGGGGTGATTGGCCTGTGCGGTGTCTGATGCAGTGCCAGGTGCAGCGTGGCAGACAGCGTATGTCTCTTTAGCGGGTCCATTGGGGGGTCCGAGGTGAGAATATATGGAAGGGGGAGTATGTGGAGTTTTCTTTACTTCCTCTGGAGGAGTCTTTGGACACGAAAGAAGATGAAAAGAAGGGATAGTAAGGAGAAGTGGAGGAACATTCCAAAAACTTTCGGAAATTGGCTGTGGGCATTTTGTATTTTGGCGAGCTTTATCGGGGAGAAATCCCCTGATAAGTGATCTTTTGTTATGTTGATGGCATGTGGGAGGCCTATAGGGTGTACGGGGGTTGGGCGTGGTGGCGTTATGACAAGCAGTTTCGCCAGGCGGTGAACCCTGGGATGCGGTGGGACCAGATGGACCTCCCACTGTGGTTGAAATTGATGGCGCAGAAGGCTTTGGCCTTTCCTTTGTGGGGGCGCCAGGGGTTCCCATGGAAGTTTCGTTGGCCACACATAAGAAAGGGATCTGCTGGCTAACGTCAACCGTTGCAAGTGCGGTGCCTTGTGCAGGTTTGAGCATGAGTGCTCCGGATGTGGGGGTAGTCAGTCTGTCCAAGTGCTTTAAGCGTGCCGAGGCAGGTGTAGGCTCGGGTCAGTCTGGGTCTAAAGGGGAGAACGCCAGTGAACCGCGACGGGATGCTGCCGTGGCTAAGCCGATACGGTAGGTGACCGGACGTGGCGTTTCTGTGGGACTTTGTAGATTGTTTGGGGTGCTGCAGGGTATTTGTTTTGAGGTGCTTTTGTTTCAGGCGGCTTTTGCTTTGGCCTTTTTTTGGTGCTTTTCGGATGTCGAAATTGGTTAGTCCCACTAAGTCTGTGCAAGGTGGTTTGGCTTTGCGGGATGTCGTGTGCGAGGGTGAATCTGTGGTTATCTGGTTGAGGTCTTTTAAGACGGATGTGTTGGGACAAGGCAAGCCGGTACGGTTGTATGCTTTGCCTGGGGATGTCATTTGCCCTTTGCAGTGCATGCGGCGTTATTGGGGTGTTCGGCCGGCAGGTGGGGTGTCATTCTTGGTTCATTGGGATTTTTCACCAGTATCTCGGTTTCGGTTTTTGCGTCTGATGAGGCTGGGGCTTGGTAACTTGGGTTGGCGTCGGCTGAATTTGGGACGCATTCGTTCCGGATCGGGGCGTCTACGGAGGCGGCACGTTTGGGGTTGGTGGAGTCATCCGGAGAATTGGTCGGTGGGAGTCGGCTTGTTTTCGCATGTTATCAGGCCGTTGCGGTTGGGGAGTTGATTGTGGTTTGTTTGGTTTCTTTCCTTTGCTCGTTATATTTTTTCTGTTTTGCCTTGCAGGGCCTCGTTTCATCGTTTGGATCTTCGGCCACTCTTTTGTGTACTGGGCCAGGCAGAGCCGCAGTTAGGCATAACAGGCTGCAGCTGGGCTTCCCCATGGACTTGGTGCATGTGAGGTGGTTTGGGAATGCGAGGCATGGTGTGGGATGGAGTGTTTGAGGTTGGGGTTGTGAAATATTTGAGGTTGGGGTTGTGGAGGTAGCATGCAGACCATGTCAAACACCTTAGGAACATTATAAAAGAATTCTTGGTAAAATATCAATTAGTCATTATAGGTGTAAAAGGACTTAGTGATCTGACCTAACCAAACAATTTTTGGCCAGTTGAATTCACATGCTCACAGGAAGGACAGAAGGAGACTTTTTTAAGTGCAAATGTAGCCCGCGAAGCCCACATCAAAGGGCAACTTTGTAAATTGTATATTACATTCTGTACGGTCTGTTTGTAAATAGTGTGTGATAGTTAGTAATGTCTTTTAATTTGTTCAGTCATAGTATTGTACATTGTATAGTGTTAGTATTTTCTTTTGATGTTGTATCCCTAGGATTGTATCTATAGGATTGTAAATTGTATGTTGTGTAATAGTGTTAACATTGTCTTCTGATATTAGTTAACCAATAGTAATGTACTTTTGATCCCACCCTATAAGAACAGCCCGTATGTTCTTAGTTTGGACACAATCTTCCAATCCTTGCTGCAGTTACATAATCTTTACGTACTTCATTCCCAATGTAACCCTGTGTGTTAGCCTTTCATAGGCTTCATTACAGCATTAAACCCTCCATTTTCCTATCAAAGAAGTATTTTCTTGTGATTATTCGAGCTACCTGGATTTAAGTTATTAACCCCTAGACAAAGGTGTCGGCACCTGGAATCCCCTTTTTCCCCAAATATATCCCATTTCCGACAGGGGTTTCTCCCCTCAGTGGTGGTTATCCACGCCGGGGAAAATTATATGGTACATACACATAATTAATATTAACCTAAGGATTGTAAGCTGATTGAAGTGCTGGGGTTCTTTTCTGTGTCCGTACACACACCAAGATAGGCTCTGCCACACTGACACCCTCATCCGAAGGGCTTCCACGGACGGTTTCACTTTGGTATTGATTTATGTGATGGTCGCTGCCCCCCAAAACAGCCTGCCTGTGGCACCTTTGCCCCCCCAAAACATCCTTTCTGTGGCATCTTTGCCCCCACTTACACATCCACATTATCACACACACACACATTCATTCCCTCCTTCAGATATTCAGATGATTCCGAGATGCAATTGGCGTCATGCGAGGGATAGGGCGCCTATGGAGCATAGCCGTGGTACGGTTAATAAGTTAATGGCGTCGGGGTGGCGGGCATCTTGGTATGTCCCTTAAGTGCTATTTGGTTATGGTACCTGGATTACTTGGCAAGCTTGGTGTGTGCATTGTGTTTATTGTATATATTTACATGTTTGTGTCTCGAGTCATTGTCCTTGTTAACGCTCCTATGTTTATTATTTCAGGTTTTGGCGTGACAATGACTCTAATAAATAAAATTGGCTGTGGCCTTTTCTTATCCATATTCAATGGTGTGTGGTGTCATTATTGGGGTTAATAGGGAGTTAAGCCTAGCCTGGAGAATCGAAGCTACAACTACAACTTGAAATAATAGGCAAGGTGTACAGTTCCACCCATTCTTGCTTTCTTTGTTCCTACAGTATCTCTCACGCAGCTTACAAAAGTATTTTGTCTTACATTTTTGGAGCAAAAATTTTTACATAGCGGCATAAAAGTCAGGTGTCTTATCCCTTTAACCACTTCCAGACCAGGACATACCTGGTACTTCCTGGTCGCATGTCACCGTCAGACCGGGATGTACCAGGTACGTCATCCCCAAAAAAACGCCCCCACATACCCCAATCGTGATTGCGGGGGTGCTGCTGCTGTCTGCCCAGGTGTCTGGGAAGACCAGCACAGCCACTCTGAGCCTGCGATCACTCTCCCACAGTGATTCTGTAGGCTGAAAACACAATTGCAAGAAAACCATCGTTTTCAGTTGAAACAGGCAGCTATAGACTGGCAATTGTGTCCCAGCTGCCAGAGGCAACTTCAGGGACAGGGGGAGAGGGTTCTTCGGTCTCCACATGAGTGTGGAGCCCAAACCCTCCCCTGCTGCCTGATCGCTCCATGAGAGAGAGTGCAGCGCTAACTCCTTCAATGCTGCGATGTGACGCAATTGCTTCGTTGCAGGGGTTAACAATTGTCCCCACAAGCTTGTGGGGACTAAATCAGTCAATGCTGTGCTCCAATGGAGCATCAGCATTGAAAGTTAAAAAAATATATATATCAAAAAAAAACAGCACTCACCTGAGTTTAGTAAGTCAGCTGATGATCATCAGATCACTCCTGGCCGATAGGAGTGATCTGATCATTATGGCAGCCCTGGCATATGACCCTACCTTAGAAAGAAAGAGGGGCAACTAGTGTAATTGTGGAACAAAAATACACTATTACCTGATCACTTGTCGGTGACATTTTAAGTTACCAATTATTGATCGCCTCCCTGATCAATGTCAGTGGCCTAAACTTGTCACTAACAAGCCTGAAAACTGTTATAATTACCCTAGTTGAACACCTTGACTTATCTACTGTTAAAACATATACTTTTATGGGGTAATTTAAATTGGAGGGGCTTTGAAAATGTCCCAAGTGGGATGTAGGCCCACTAAAACAAAAAATTTCCCTATTGGACCAATACAGTTACACTGCACCTATCACACACCCCCTTTTGTCAAAAAACAAAAGGGAGGGAACTACTTGGCAGATATTTGGGGTGCTATATCTTTACATTTCCACTGTAAACACACATATTTCGGGTTTGGGAAATGGGGAACCTCCTGGGTATGGGCAGTGCAAGGGTCATGATACACTCTGCAATCTGCGCGTTTGTATAGCAGAGCAATCATCCACCCTCTCAGTCTGGAGGTATCATTAGCAGCTTGGAGATTGTCATAAATGGGACAATTAGCATAAAAAGCCTAAATACAAAGATTCCGCTGTAGCCGCGGGTGAAGTATGTGCTTCCCTCATATTAAACAGTTATTATATGATATTATATATTATTATATATCCAATTATAATAAACACAGATTCCGCTGTAGCCGCGGATGAAGTATGTGCTTCCCTGATATTAAACCATTATTATATGATATTATATATTATTATACATCCAATTATATTAAACACAAACTTCACTTACTGTGAAGGGGTAATGGGGGTAAGGGTTACTTTGGATGAAAGTACTTATCTTACTGCACGGTGGTCAGCTACAAATGCATGTGTTGGGGTGATTTATTGAGCTCATCCACCAAGCATTGAGCATAAGGGGGGGGCGCATCCAAATGTCACATGACCACCAGCAATAGCATGCGCCATGGCAGCAGATAATGTAAGTGAAAGATAAAAAAACTTGTCATTTTTGGAGAATTGTAACGATTCAGCTATTATAAAATGCAGCACGAGTAATGAGACCGTTGATACATTATTACACAAAGTGTTACATCCCTAATACATTCCAGCAACTATTATTAATATATATTTTTTTTTTTTAACAATAATTTATTGATTTTAAAATATAAAAATGAAAAAGACAAAAAACATACGAATGACATACAAAGTATGAATAATATATGTAACAATTGGTTAGTATATCGAAATTTACGTTTCCTAGCTTAAAGTTAAGCAGTATAATACAATATAATACAGTATATCAATCAAGCCCAATCAAATGGGTCTATAATAGATTATTTGTTCCATAGAAAAAAAAGACATATATAAATCATACTACATAAACAATACATTCAATCACAGCACATACTCTCAAGGACGCAAACAAACATGTGTGGCGGTAGCATGGTAAAATAAGGATATATTTGGCGGTGACTATATTATATTTCAAGACACTATACCCATTGGGGTCTAACAGAGCATAAAAGCAGATACAATCTTATAGATATCTGAATGGTGGAATCAAATTGAACTAACTAATTATCCAAAATATATTTATTATTATAACTATTATTATTAATAATATTATTACTACTGTTAATATTATTACTATTAGTATTGTTATATTTTATGATTATTATTATTAGTATTGCTATTATTGTTATTAATATTATTACTATTGTTATCGATACAATCATTTATTTAAGAAAAAGGTTGCATCATTGAATATGTTGGTTGACAATGAACCCCATTAATTTTCCAGTACCCCCAGAAGCTGGGGTGAGGATGAACAGACGTCATGTCTGAAACTTTGTATAGCACATACTATAGTCCAATCTTATAGCATAAAGTGCTGATATTCGTTATACATCATTCACATAATAATTACCCCTCTCCACGCAGTAGATGCCCTGTTACAGCTCCTGGCTCCTCCGACGAATATCACGGTTTATTCACGTATTGTTACTGCTAGGTCTGATCCCCGCAGGCTGTCGGGATCTCCTGGTAAGAATGGAGGTGGATCTTGCAGGTAGAGGGCGGCCCTGATTGATCCACCTGGGTCAGGACTGCTGGGCTGTTCAGTGATTTCCAAAGAGTTGCGTTGATGTTGCTGCTTAATCCACTTTTACTATTGGGAAATGGAAACCCAAAAGACCCCATAAGTTTGCGTGGGGGGATGCTGTCAGCTTTCAGCCCCCCGAAAAGCATGTTTGGGGTGAAGTGGGGAATTGTCTGCTCAATCAAGCAGCAGGCCAAGGCCCTGGAATATAATATTGGTTGCAGATCGGCGGAGCTCTGGGGTCTGGATTATTACACCAAAATCTACCCCATGGAGGGATTGTTTGGACTCCGGCTGAACTGTTACAGTAAGGACACGGAGGGCCTGTGAGTGTCTTGTTTACAAGACAAGCATGTGGTTTTATTTATCAATAAATAGTTGTTTGTTTTTTTTAATACATACTGGGCCGAAAGGGTTAAACCCTTTGTTTTATGCTGTTGTGATGTAGCATCTGAGATGTTTGCCGCTCGCTTATATGTCTTTAACAATACGATTGTGTTTGCCTTGTGATGGGCCGCACGCCGCTGTGGCGCACAGAGGGTTAATGTTGTAGCGCTGTTTACTCTTTGTGCAGAGTTTATGTCCTTGTTCTGGGGTTTGATTCGCTCGCTGGGCTGCAGCGTGCCGGTTACCCTCTCATGTGTTTAAAGCTGATTGTTCCAAGTTCTTGGTGCTGATACGATGTATATATTGTGTATATAAGTAATAATAATAATAGTAATAATGCCGTCTGCTATTTTTATGTGCTATGTGTTATTTAAAGCCTCCCGCACGCCCCTAGATGCCCCTTGGTTCTCTGCTGTGTTCTGGACGTTCCGTGTTTAATTGCCCGGAAAATTCTGACTTTGTGCAACAAATATGATATTAATGGCTGTCGGTAGTTGGCTCGGCCACGCGTTACTTTCGCTGGATTTGGCTCTTTATATCGTAACCTTATATCTGCAGATCTGCGTCTTTATATTATAAAGACTTGCTGCCCGTGACCGTGCGGGTACCCGCTGTCTGTGCCTGTGCGGGTACCTGCTGCCTGTGCATACTCAGTGCCGCGGAAAGTCCATATACCCGGTGGTCCGCTGAGCCTACAGCTGCTGCAGATCTGCTTTGGAAGCTAAGAGGTTGATGGCAGCAGTGGGCTACAAGTCTGGGTTCTTAAAAGTTCCTATTGTTCTACCGCATACATGTTGGGTTCTAAAGCATCCTGCTGGCTGTTGAGTTTGTAATGATATACCAGACAAACCCTACAGCTGCTGCAGATCTGCTTTGGAAGCTAAGATGTTGATGGCGGCAGTGGACTACAAGTTGGGTTTCTCTGGATCTGCAGCAGTTATGCGCTTTGCAAAGAGGATGGTTGATGACGGACAGTTCTGCTTGAGTTTGCATGAGCTCTGAGGTCTTTATGGATACCCCACGTTGACCTCACCGAGTGGGATTGTAGATTTCATTGCCTTGGATATCATCGGATCTATTTGCATACAGAGGAAAGATGAGGGTTATCTAAAGCCTGATTTGTGGTCTAAAAGCTGGCAGCCAATCTCAGTGTGTAGCCCATTCGGAGAGGTAATAAACTGTAATGCACCTCAATAAATAGTACTTGAGAATAACTCCCCGGGTATCATACACCAAAGACTGCGTTGTACAAATGACATCGTAAGCGGCTTACGGCTCTACGAGTAATTACGTTTGCCACACATTATAGAAACAGATGGGCTATGTCACTCTTCCTCGGAATCTATAACACTGACAGCCTGCCTCCAGATCTTGCCTTTGATAATTTTAATGGAAAAAATGTTGTGTCCATTAGGTTTCTG
>VKOC01025884.1:0-31671 GCA_009364415.1 Spea multiplicata
CTTATATTCAGGCTTTTTTTCCTAAGTTACTATTTTGATTTTGGGGGGTCGTCTTATAATCAAGCAAATACAGTACTTTCCTCCTGACATGGTAATTAGATCATGTGATATTTGTCTTGCCCCTTTTCTTATTCCTATATATAGCTCTGTATTTGGTTTAAAATAAAGGAGTCCTGTTTTCACCTTAACATGAGTGTTTGATGCTTGGGGTGGGCTGCTATGATCCTTTATTGTCCTTTTCCGGAAAATAGCCATGCTGTGTAGCTAAGCGTATGGCGGATAGCCGCAGTGCCAACGCAGCTCCGGTGCAGCGACATCCCCCCTTCTATCTACAATGCTGGTTCTGCCTGGCACTGAAGGGGTTAATTGTTGGTGTCCCGGCAGGAGGAAGCAACGATTGACAGGAGTACCCAGTTGGGGTACAGGTCAGTTCCGTCACAGTCACCATGTCCCCAGATTCCCATATTATGAATCCCCTGTAAATCTCTCTTGGGACGATAGGTTGGTTGAAACCATGGCACTGGTCAATTCCGGAGCCGCGTGTTTTCACAGTAAAACACTCCATTCCGCTGCAGCCCTGTATGGCATCACTGGCCATTGATGACAAACCCCTACAGTCTGCTCTGGGGACTCACAAGACTGCCCCACTATCTATGACTGTAGGGGTTCTCCACAATGAGGTACTCCAATTTCAAAGAATTAGTGCTCCGCGTTACCTGCTGGTTATTGGGTACCCACGACTAAAGCTACACAATCCAGTGTTCGGTTCTCAGCACCGGCCATATGACTGTGCCACCAAGTTGCAACCTGGTGCAATACCTCCTTGTGGGTGACTATACCCTCTCTCTGTCACAGAGAATAAAGCCATGGAAATGCTCTATCCCGGGGGTTCATTCGCAAGTCGTCCTCCCCAGCAGGTGCCTGATTTTCCTTTGTGAAGAAGGGTGGTGAGCTTAGACCCTGTATTGATTGCAGGGGTCTTAATCGTATCACAGTAAAGAGTGCCTAGCCAATGCCCTTGGTAACAGAACTCTTTGACCAATAAAAGGGTCCACCATCTTCACCAAACTCGACCTACGATGAGCATACAATTGTGTCAGAATTAAAGAGGGTCATGAATGGAAGACCATGTTTAATACCAGGAGCGGGCATTATGAATACCTCGTAATGAGGTCTCTGCAATGCTCCCGCAGTCTCCCAGGAATTTATTAATGATGTCCTCCGGGACATGTTTCAGGAAGTGCTGCAATGGCTCAGAGAGAATAATCTCTTCAGTAAATCAGAAAAAATTACATTCTTGGGTTAAGTTATTTCCCCTACTGGGTTCTCCATGGACCCCGAGAAGCTCTCTGCAGTCCTAGCATGGCCCTAACCAGTAGGTCTCCATTCCTTACAACTTTTCCTTGGCTTTGTCAGCTACTATCATAAGTTCATTTGCAACTTCTCCCTGGTAAAGCCACTTATGGACATGACTACAAAGGACGGTAAAGCCACCAATTGATCTCCTGTCAGCACTTGAGCAAGCAGGTCGAGTAGGAGCCCAGTTGCAGGGGATACCAAGGGCTCTCTCTGTACCCCACAATGCATCATGACTGGTAGGTAGGCACAGACAAGCAAATAAAGACAAAAGGGTCTGTAAGTTGGTCTGTACAAATAGCAATCTATATTAGAGTGTGCTGGCAGAACAGGAGAAACAGGACTAGTCAATAAGCGTGATAAAAGGCACAAAGGCAGATGCACCACAGCAGAATACAGACTTCGGATAGGGGACAATGGAGCAGACTTCGGATAGGGGACCACGGAGCACACTTCAGATAGGGGACCACGGAGCAGATGAGGAACATGGCTGCCAATCATTTGTATCCAGCAGATGACCGTTTTTTTAAAACTTTGAGGTGGTTTTAAAAGTTCCTGCAAACCTCCAGGATTCCGAAGATCTTAAAGGCGCAGTAACTACTACAATCTTGTGAGCATGGCACAACTAGTGGGGGCTGTTTTAACCCCTTAAGGACAATGGGCGATCCCTAAACCCATTGAATACAATGCATTTTGAGCCCGGACATGTACAGGCTTTGTCATTAAGGGGTTAAACCTTTTAAACATTATTGCACCATTTGTGGTTTTCATTCTTTTTACAGAGTACTTTTAAAGCTGGATCCCCAGAATTTGTTTTGTTTTTCCATATATTCGTTTTGGTTGTACCCTACACTGAGTCTCAGCTAGTGACTGGGAAACTGGGGAAAGAGTGTGTTGTCCCAGGCTAAGGGAGCACAAGTCAGCGGAGGCTAGTCGGTCGGACTATCCAGATCCATGACACCTGGTACCCTACCTCCCAGGTACCAAGAATATGAATGGCGATGCCTTGTCCAGGCAATTTGCTTCCTCTAAGGAGGAGAACCCTCTGACACCTATGTTTCCTCCAGATCACATTCTAGCTGCAATTCGAACTAGTATTAGATCTCTTCTGGAAGACAAAATCTGGGAGGCACAGGTAAATGCCCATCCTGAAACCCCAAGCCCTAAGGTGCTCACCACCTATCACAATCTTAAAGCAGCTGGGTATCTTGGAAAGAACACATTAGTATGTGTCATGGACCGTCTAGAGAGCGTCGCCGGGGTGCGTGCGGTGTCGCACTCCCATTCATAGCGCGTCACCCGAGTACCTGCTGCAACACGATCTCATACAGAGCTTGACGCCTGAGTACCTGCAGTGTCACAGTCCCGTCCGGGACGCGTCGCCCGGGTGCTCGTGGCATTGTGGTCCTGTTCGGAGTACATCTTACCCCACCAAGGTCTGTGCAGCGCCACTGTGTCCTTATACACAGTGGTTCACAAGAACAAACCGCTGCAAAGTGAAGGACACCTACGGCACTGCACACCACACACCCCTTCCAATCCCAAACCCCCGTGGAGGAGACGAAACGTCCATTGGACAACGTCACAGTTGGGGGCGGGATCTAGAAGGGCAGCTGGTTTAAAAACTGAACACTGATACCAGTTCATTGCTCAGTTATTCTAACGACTAAGCTGTATACGTACCTTTTACTGGTGTTCTCTGCTGGATTCCTGTTGCCGACCATTGCATGTATATTGACCTTGTTGACCTCTCTGCTCCTAACCCGGATAGCCTGACCATTCTCTGCCTGATACCCAGTAACGACCCTTGCTTGTATATTGACCTCGTTGACCTCTCTGCTCCTGACCCGGAGCACTGTTGCACTGTGCTGTCAACAGTCCCAGGAGTCATCCTTACCTGTTGGGCACACTACAGAGACTGATACCTTATTCCCTGCATCCTGGTTTCCTTGCCTGTTCAAACATAATACTATGCTCCATTTCTAAGCTGTTCTGATGGCCGACCTGTCCAGTGATGTTGCTGCCTTTGTTGCTGCATGTACCACATGTGCCAGGCCCAATGGCAACACGGTAATCCTTATGGTTTTCAGAAAAAGGCCACTGCAAGGCCCTCTCAAAAAGCTTCCTACATCTAAGAAACTAGATTTCTTAGATGTAGGAAGAAAGATCTATAAGGTCGATCTATCAAATGGGTATCCCGCTCTCCTCCTCTTCCACCTAACATCCTAGTCTAATGGAGCTGCAGAAGGAGCAAATCAGGCCCTGGAGCAATTTCTGCACTGTTACATTTCTGACCATCAGTCCAAGTGGTCAGACCTGCTACCTTTAGCATAGTTTGCTCATAATACTGCTGTCAATGCCTTCTCCCGATTATCTCCTTTCCTGGTAAACTATGGGTATCAACCCGCAATGATGCCTGACGCGTCTGACTTAGGCAACTCTTGCTTGCAGGTCCAAGATCCGTTACATCACTCGGCTCAGTCATAACAGCTCCAGGACAACCACAAATGGGGACAACATGTGGTTATTTACCCCCAACCTCCACCTCCGTGTGCTTTCCCCTAAACTGGCTCCCTGATATATTGGGCCATTTCGTATCCTGAGTCAGATAAACTCAGGTAGCCTATGCCCTAGCTCTTCCCCATCTATGTGTATCCACAATGTGTTTCATGTATCCCTGCTGAAAGTGTTGGCGCATAACCGGTTTACCTCATCCACTCCTCTCTCTGTCGACAATCTTGAGGAATATGAGGTCCGGTCAATTGTTGATTCTTGCAAGGTCCATGGCCAACTCCAGTATTTGGTCCACTGGAAGGGGTAGTGTCCGCAGGAATGATCATGGGTACCAGCCCCAGATGTCCATAGTCCCGTCCCTCTTCCGTCCCTTTCACACACATTTTCCCCTCAAAACTGTTACTTTATGTAGTGTTATGATCTGGCTGCATTACTGCCACTTTTTTGACTCATTGCCAGAGTTACACAGCTGAATGCTAATAAAAAGCATGTCATGGTTACTCACCTATCTCCTCCTTTGGACCAGCCCATTATCCAGCCCACAGCCAGCCCTTTCAGGCTATTTAAAAAGGAAAACTTCTCTTCCTCCCGGCCCTTGTGCTGTTTTGGCTGCTAATGTACTTATCCTGTGTTGCTGTGCCCATGCATGACCTTACCCGTATCCTAACCCGTATCCTGAGTACCATTCTGGGTTCTGACTCCGGCTTGTCTTTTGAATTGTATATTTTTCAATAAAGGTGTTTTGCACTATATTTTGTATGTCTGGTTCATAGTCCTTAACATTTTCCTTTTATTTCTAATTCCAAATATAAAAATAGTAAATTCTTCCCTGACACACTTAATAGTAGACTTGGGCACCAGGGGGCTCTTCGTGTTCGTCTTCGTGCTCGTCTTCGGGGGAAAAAAAAATCTTCGTATTCCGCGAATATTCGCCCGTTCCTGTCTTCTCTTCGGGCGAATATTCGCGGACATTCTTCGTGCTCGTTTAATCTTCGTTTCCCTCCTGGTTGCCTAGCAGGGGTTAATACGGGGTTAATAACACATCAGAGCAGCAGCAGCTGCCGTGAAGGTACGTGTGTGCAGCTCTATTGGTCGTTTCGGCAGGGGGCTGGTCTGGCATCAACGAGTGAATTGCAGAACTGCAGAATGCACTTCATTCGTTGATGGCAGGCGAGCCCCCTGCCGAAACGACCAATAGAGTTGCACACACATACCGAGGTGTACTGTACACAAAATGACCCAGACAAATGCTCCAAGGAACTTGGCCTCCTTTTTATCATACACAGTCACACATCCATAGATGTTTAATAAAAGAATAGGGAATATTTTACATTTTTAAATTGATTTTGGACCACTTTACATGCCTAACATTTGCTACCTATTTACAATGGCATACTTTGCAACAACCCAACTTGCTTACTGGACAGGACTGGAAAAAAGCAGGACTGTCCACCAAAATCTTGGGTGTGTTGGCAGGTATGCTGATGGAAAAATGTTGGACAAGAACTAAAAAATAGCTTAGGGTTAATGTACGGTTATGTTTAAGATTAGTAGCAGTGCACTGGTTTGGTTAAAGATGTATTATGTCTAAATAATAATTTAATTTTAATGTTTTTTTTAAAAAAAAATTAGGGGTTTATTTAAATGTATTTTAAAGTTAGATTTATTATTTAGTACTTGATTATATTTATTAAATGTTTTATAGTAGCGTTACCTACCGAGCTATAACTACCTATGTGTATTTGCATTTTGCATACCTAGTTTAGCTAAATTAGATGGGACAGGACTGGAAAAAAGCAGGACTGTCCCTGAAAAAGTTGGGTCTGTTGGCAGGTATGTGGATGGAAAAATGTTATAGGGTGAAGTGTGAGTTATAGTGTTAATGTAATGCTATTAGTGAGTGAAGGCCAGGGCAAATAACAAGGAAAAGGTCCTTGTGTTTTGTGCATTGTACGTGTGTGTGTATGTGTGTTATGTGTGATGTCACTGTGTGTTATATGTGTTATTGTGTGTGTTATGTTTGGTTGGTTGTGTATCAGAAGGAAAATAATGAAATGGAAAAGGAAATGGGAAAGGCGAATGAGAGGGCAATTGGCGACCCGCTCACCTGTTTCACCCCAGGGCAAAGCACCCAAACACTGTCAGTCTTAGACGTTTGGCAGCAGACTTCCAGAGCTCAGACACAAGGCCCTAGCGTAAGCTGGCCACTCCGGCGGAGGTAGCAGGCGTTGCCACACCGCAAACAGAGGCAGCCAGGGGGGAGAAACTGCCCTTACCATTAGGGACATTTTGGGCATGACTCTAGCCAGGAAGCGAACTGGCAGAGAAGAGATGCTGGCACCACCACCAGCATTGAAAAATTGGAAAGGCGAATGAGTGGGCAATTGACGACCCGCTCACCTGTTTCACCCCAGGGCAAAGCATCCAAACACTGTCAGTCCTTGGTGTTTGGCAGCAGACTTCCAGAGCTCAGACACAAGGCCTTAGCGTAAGCTGGCTACACCGGCGGAGGTAGCAGGCGTTGCCACACCGCAGCAAGTGCAACCAGGGGGGAGAAACTACCCTTTCCATTAGGGACATTTGAGGCATGATTTCAGCCAGGAAGCGAACTGGCAAAAGATACTGGCACCACCACCAGCAGCAGCGTTGGAAACGGAAAAAGGTGAATGAGTGGGCAATTGACGACCCACTCACCTGTTTCACCCCAGGGCAAAGCATCCAAAGACTGTCAGTCCTAGGCGTTTGGGAGCGGACTTACAGAGCTCAGACACTAGGCCCTAGCGTAAATTGGCTACACCAGCGGAGGTAGCAGGCATTGCCACACCGCAGCAAGTGCAACCAGGGGGAGAAACTACCTTAAACATTAGAGAGAAAAAATTTAACTTTCCAAGCTAAGAGCTGGGTAACCCAATTTGGGCAGATTGAATCTGCTCCATCAGATGAGGTGCCATGCGTTGGACTCATGTGATTGTAAGGGATATGTGTAAAACAATACATTACTCAAACACTCCGAAATAAATAAAGACACTGACAACAAGAACTGGAGAAAACAGGCCGTGGTCTTTTATTTAGCTTACATTGTAACATAAACCAAATACTTAATAACATAAACCTTATAACCATGATACACTCTTGGCCCAAGCCCCAGAGTGCCACCATAACAAATACTTAAAGACCATCCGCCCTAAAGCCAGGACAGTCACAAAAACCACTGGTTCGCCCCCAAAAGAGGGGGGGGCAACCTCAACCCCAATAAAAGCCACGACATAGATTATTATAATTAATATTATTATTTTATTTTTTTTATATACATAGGGTGGGAGGGCGGGCGCCTTCAGCAGAAGTTCCTCCATTCTTCAACACTTGGCTCTCCCGCTATGCTGCCGCTCACCAGACGCTACAAGAGGTCAGTGCAGTCAGCTTAGCGGTTCGCCACAGGTCTGAACACCTCACCTCAGACGCCCTATTTATAGGGCAAATTCCCGCCCTTAGCGCAGCGCGAGCGCAGCACGAGACCCACTTTCACCTCAGAAACGCAAAAGCGCGGTTAAACTAAGTGGCACGCGACACCAATAAACACAAAGGGGCGCAGCCAACTAAGCGGCTCGAGCGCATCCAGAACATTCCAGCCCTACCTAAGCTGTAAACTAGCCTGACCTCAACTGGGCGATCACTGTCCAATCCTCCCTATTCAATGGAGATGTAATCCCAATATTGTGCTCTGAGGCAAGATTATGGATTGCCCTCTGCTGCTCCAAAATCCTCTCCAGCATGTCTAACGTGGAGTTCCACCGTGTACTGACATCCTGACGTAGGCAGTGTACGGGAAGACCTGACCTCTCTTGCTCTTCCCTCAAAAGTTGGCTAGCCTTAACACTATGGTGAAAGTGCCCAGCGATCTTTCTGCAGCGGGACAGAACTACTGCTGCTACATTAGTTCCTTCTGACATTGCTGCCTTCACTACAAGATGGATGATGTGGGCTGCACAGCGCACACCAACAATATGACCATCTCGCAGCGCTTTCACCATATTGGCACCTCCGTCAGTTACCACAAAACCAACTTCAACATTGGTGCCCGCCTCTGCTTCCACCCAAAGGCTAAACATTTTCCTAATTGCATGCAGAATATTTTGGGAAGTGTGCTTTTCATCCATCACTTCTGCATGGAGAAGGAATGATCGGTAGCCTGCTGCAGCAGCTTCCTTAGACACACCGGGCTGCCACCAGTGTGCTGTCAAAGAAAGACAGGCATGCTGGGCGCTAGGTGCACTCCACAAATCTGTAGTGAAATGAACACACTGACCAGCAGCCTTGGAAAGCTCCTCTTTCACTGCTGCAACACAGGACCGATACAGCGAGGGGACAATGTTCCTGCTGAAAGTGGAACGTGACGGAACTGTGTATTGTGGAGCCACAGCCGCCATCAATTGTTTGAAAGGCTCCCCTTAAATCATGGAGAAGGATGCCCCTCCAACAGCAATGAACTGACCAATAAGTCGCGTTACTTTATTGGCCTGCTGTTTGGGCATCGTTCTCTTGGAGTGGAATGCCCCAAATTCTTCCAGGGTGGGCTGGGCATGCAGTGCTCCAACCTGCCTTGGTCTCTGGCTGCCAACACTAGCTGCTGCTATTGGCTCAGAAGCAGCTGTTGGGGTTTTACCACTGCCTGCACTACGTTTTACTTCTGCATCTTTCCCCAATAGCACAGCGTTGTGTTGAGTGCTGAGGTGATGCTTCATGCTAGCACTGGTGAAATGGCCAGACACTTTCCCTCTGCTTATTAGCTTCCCACAGTGTTTGCACTTTCCATAGCGCCCTTCTTCCACATTTTCAAAGTGCTCCCAAATTGGGGCGCGCATAGCCTTGGGGTGTGCCTTGGGTGCTGCTTGTACTGCTCGGGGTGGATGAACAGCGGCAGAACTAGTGGTGGTGGTGGTAGTGGCACTGGTTGTACTACCAGTACTGGCCATAGTGGGACTGCTAATTGCTTTAAGTCTAGCAGATTTGGTAGGTTTTGCTGCTGCTGGTGGTGGTGATGATCGCAGCGGAGAAGGTGGAGGCTCAGGGGAAAATTGTGCACTAGTCATTTGTACACTGCTCCCTGAGGAATCTGATTCCTGGCCACTAATCTCCTCTACTTCCTCTGGCTCATAGTCTAGTTCTTCATTAGCCAGATCAAATGGGATTCCTGCTAGGCTGGAGCTAAGACTGATATCGTGACTAGTAGTAGTAGTAGTAGTAGTAGTAGTGCGAGCAGGAAGAACAGACTCTGCACTTGGCCTCTCAGTCTCAGGCTCCTCTGGTACCTCGCTAGCTGGATTTCCAGTACTATGTGTAGCCATCTCTCTAACTGTCTTTACAAAAATATTGTAAGGACTTGGTGGCTTGCTAGAGGTACTAGGAGGACATGGCGTGGCGGTACCGGTGGGAACAGTAGGCGCAGCACTAGTGGTGGTAGAGGCGGTAGAGGTGGGGGTGGTGGTTTTCCCTACAAAGGAATGAGATCGCTTTGGTTTGGGACCCCTCTGAGTCTTGCTGCTAATTTGGCTCTGCTTGGTACCGTGCATGCTGCTTGTGGATGGGGAAGATGATGCTTGGGGCAAAAGGCACTTCTTTTTAGTCACTGGGCTAGTACTACTTGTGCTACCCTTTAACTTTGAACGTGCTTCTGGTGCTTTAGGCTTTCCGTAAAAAAACATAGAGCTTGTAGGCCTAGCCGCACTACTACTGCCTGCTTTTGGTGCCTTTCCTTTACTTGATGATCCTTCAAGCAATGCTTCCCCAAATGATAAGCGAGAGCTTGGCCTACTTGGCTGACTAGACTGACGCAAAGGCTGCATCTTAGAACTGGTGGTGGTGCTGGTGGTGCTAGATGGAGCTTGTCCCTCCTTAGTCCCAAAAGGAGGATCCATTTCAAATTTTGTGTTGTGTGTGTAGTGTAGTGTAGTGTAGTGTTTAAAAAACTATAAAAACAAAAAAAAGGAAAAACAAATTAAAGACAAAAAAAATAGAGGAAGTTCTCTTCAGTGCTACTAAGTAAAACTATGCACTACTGCACTGTGCTGTTGTGTGCAATCTGCCAAAGTGCTAAAGTTATTTAAATTGTTAACTCAAGATTAACTATTTTATAACTAGCAGTATTTTATTTTTAATTTGAATTTACACGGGCCTAAGAGCTTAGCCTACTACTATGCTAGCCTAAAGCTATATTTCCTTACTATAAGTCTACCTCTAGGCAGACGCTCTCAAACCCACTAAGCTAAAGTGAGGTTAAATCAGATTAAGTATATGATTTCTTAATTAATATTAAGTTATATAATATTAATAGATTAGAACTAATTTACTAATATATATTATGTATTATAGATAGAAGAATATAGATTATGAATTAGAATTTAGAATTAGAATTACTTATATTATAGATTATGAATTAGAATATTATTATTTATAATATATTATAGATTAAGATTAAAGAAGATTAGAATTATTTTAGTACTACAGCTAGTAGCTTGAAGCTTTGCTTAGTACAGCTCGTCACAGTCAATTTTTCTTGAAAAGAATTAGAAATAAAATAAAATGTCACAGCAAAACAGTTAGCTTCACTGCTTGCTGCACTCACTAGCCCAACAAGTTCACTTCACTGATGGACTGAGGTGAGCAAAACACTAAGGGTACTTTTAATAAAATTGAAATAAAATGTAAAATAAATGAGAAAATCTTTGCAAAACAGTTAACGTCACTGCTTGCTGATCAAAAAAAAACACAGCACTTATGCGGCTGCACTCACTAGCCCAACAAGTTCACTTCACTGATGGACTGAGGTGAGCAAAACAAATGAAATAAAATGAAAGATTAATTAAGGAAAATTGACTTGGTCTCTTACTGTTGCTAAAACAAAGCACAAACTATAGAGCTGCAGCACCAGTACTAATAAGATTAGCTGAACTATACGCTAGTAGTAATTAATTAATATTATTACTTTTATTTATAGCTAATTTAATTAACTATTAAGATAAGAATTATAGAATTATTGATATTAATGATTTTAGATTAGACACTAGTAGATGACTTGAATGTCTACAGTACACTCTACACTAGTATACTATTACTAATACTATACTAACTATAGTATATATAACTGACAAATATATATAATTTTATATGTATTCAATTATTAATAATAATAACTATTAAATTATTTATAAATTCTATTATTTAATTTATTTAAGCAGGACAGGCAGTAGATACTAGTACCAGCCCAGGGCAAGGGCACCCCAGTGCCACTGAGGCACTGGGTGCACTGTCAACTCAACAGCACTATACAGTTGATGACAGACAAATTAAATGATTATTAAATATTAATTCAGTATAACTGAGTGAATGAACACAGTACACTGTGAGAAATGGCAGGCTGAGGCTTACCAGTCTCACACAGAACAGATTAATCACAATCAATCTCTCTCTCTGTAACGCTTGGATGCAGCACAGCAGTGTTGCCAAAGCAGTCACAGCGAAAAATGAATGGATCTCTCAGGCAAGCTCTGGTCTTATAAAGGCGCCTTCAGAATTCAAAAAACAGCAGCACAGGCATTGGACGAGACCCTTAGCGTGACGTCACAAGAGTGAGCTGATTGGACAGACGAGGATCAGCTCACTCCTGTTTGAAATTTTGGCGGTTGCGCGGCAAAAACGAAGATTCTTCGTGGTTGTGAGTCTTCGTCTTCGCCTACGGTTTGCTGGCACTGTATTCTGTTCTACGTTCCTTCGGAACGAACAAAAAAACGGCCTCTTCGTGCTCGTTTTCATGTTCGCCCGAAGACGAATGCACAAGTCTACTTAATAGAGTAGTGAGCACTGACGTGTTTTGTTCATATATTGCTGGACTTAGTCATAGGTACACACTAATCCCTTCCACATCAATTAAAACAATTACAAGTAAAAACAATCTTTGAGGTGTTTATAAATAATTTTTTTAAATAAATAAATAGCATACTAGGGCCTTTTAAATACTATATTTTGCATACAACTATATGCTGCATACAAAAATAGAAACTATACATCTGTGGAGGATATGTAAAAACTTTATAACTTAACCAATGAAGGTAATGCTAAACCGATATATTAAGGAGTTATTAAAAGAATTTGCGTGCATCCCATTCAGATTCAGCCCAAGACAAAAATCCAAAAAATTGGCAAAGTAATCTCATCCTATCACCATCCCTAATAGAAGCTCTAACGTTTTTCTATGATTTGTAAGTGCCTTCCATATGGCTATGTAAATTTAACCCCACTGTTGGAGTCTCTATTAGCGCAATGATGCTCTCTCATGCAAGTTTTAAATTCTCTACCATTCTTTTATAGTAACCTCTTGCTAGAAATCTGCTTACTGGATCTTTGGCTTGTTCTTGATAAATCACCTTCAAGCCTAATGAACTGGCCCTTTTGACACTCAATTGTAAATGAGCTGGTGACCTGGCATGTAAATATGTATTCTGTGAATTCGATTCAAATTTAGCTCCCATAGATATCCCCCTTCTTTGGAGGTAATACCATTGAACATAAAGTAATTTTGTGTAAGGAGAAACTGAACTGACTAACATAAATCTACAAATCGAGACAAAAAACAAAGGTTCCCTTCTCAAAAAGAACTCAACCGCCTTCAGACCCAGATTATAGGGGACAGAAGAGTAAAGTGAAACAACATCGAATATAAGCCATATACAGTTGCTCTTCCATTTTATTGTATTCACTACTTGTAGTGCATTTTTTGTATCTCTTAATTAACATGGTAACCTTGACACAATGTCTTCTTCATCTACCCATGATGAGAGATTTTCATTTGATCCTACTCCACAAGTCTAGTTATAACCGGATGATCTTACCACCAAAAAACTCTGCTACTTCTCTACTGAAATGGCTGAAATGAGTGCAAAACCATCATCCACTAACAATCTCATCTTTTTTTCTGAAATGCTAGTGTAGGATTAGAATGTAATTTAACCCCTTCAGTCCCAGGGGTTTTTGGTACCTCAAGCCCCGGAGCATGTTTGCGGTATGTCGGTTGAGCGATTATTCCCCTTTCCTGTGAATAGTGTACCCATGTAAACTATAAATTGTTTTTTCAATTGATTTTTTTTCAAGGAGAGAGAGGGCTTACTTTTGATGCCATAGTAAGATAATTAGCTGAAAAGTTAGGATGAGAAATTTAGCAAAAACTACCGAAAATTAGAAAAAACCCTAAATTTTTTTGTTTTGGTAAAGCGATGGAAAATCCCCTCCAAATGTATTAATTTAGGTGTCCTGATTTCAGAAATACCTAATTTATATAGAATTTCCATACTTTCCCAGCACTTATAGAGATTGTTTTTATAGAATTTTTACATTAGGTATGATGGGATTGCAACTCTAATTTTAAACAAATAAAGTATATATTTCTGTAAAGAAGACAACCCAGACTATCCTATCAGCGGTATTTTGGCTGCAAAAACATCTCCTGATTATGAAAATACCCCACATTCATTTTCTGTAGATGGCCATATCCACCCTTACATATAGTAGCCTATAGGGTTGTATTTTTCATACTCATGGCTTAACGAGTTTAGGGTTGTGAAAGGGGACAGGGGGGTTATACCTTTTAGATGTTGTGTTATAGAAATAGGATGTAAGGGTTTTTTCTTTTTTTATAAATTTATTTTTTATTTTATTTTTTGTAAAAAAAATGCACTTTTATCTGTGCAGTATGGTTAGAGGTCCTCCTAGGGACCTCTTGATCATGTTATTAATGCTAGTGATGTCACAATGAAATTACTTAGCTCACTTTATTTTTTATTTATTTATGGTACTATTACCTGTTTCAGCTCCCTCTTTTGCCTTCCTGTCTGCCTCAGATTATTTTTTTAAAATAAATTGTTTCCTAGTTTACATGGAGCGAGGTTGCATGTTGCAGGTCCGGATCCTGCAGAACTGCGGAGGGGGAGGAGGGCCAGGCTGTCGCGGGCCTCCTCCATGTTTGAGCCAAAGCTCTGTGGCTGTTGTCCAGAACTGGTTGACTGAGCGCATGGATCCCAGGTTAAGGGTGTCGTGTGGTGTGGACAGCGCATTGAGCATCACCATATTGAAGCATTGAGCAGAGAGCAGCAGCTTGACGGAGCTCCTTTGTCGAGGGGTTCTGGAGGATGACCTGATAACTGGCGGAAACAGCCATAGCCTCTGCAAGGTGTCAAAAATGGATCCGGGCAATGCAAGAGGGCTGTGCTCAAGGCCTTAATATGTTGATGCGCAATGCGTTTTCCACACTACAGACAAGACAAGATCACTTTCAACCAGGCCTTCCAAAGTCCCAATCCTTCCTGTGCTGGGCTTTTGCACAGGCAGATTCTATCTTCTGCTTCCAGAAGGGAGTCTTCATGCCAGTTCCTGCAGAGTCCAGGCACCGACCAGTCGTCTCTGTGGCCTCCAGTGCTAGCCTGCATACCGGTGGAGGGTGAGTGCTCAGGCTTATTGGTCTGGGCCATAAGGACCCAGTCAGGTGAGGCTGAGTACATTGGTCACAATACAGGTGGCATTTTAGATGTTGACAGATCTTTGTGGGTGCAGGTCGTGCCTACAAAGGTTGTGCCGGTTGTTTTGCTACCAATGCAGTTAGTTGCTATGCAGATGAGATATTTCAATATATCTCGGACCCTAAACACTATGTTCCAAATGTCCTTAATTTACTGGACTTGTATGGGCCAGTTTGGATTCAATATCACCATAAATGAGGCACTACATTTAGGACACTCCACAATGCCCCAAGACACCCTGGGGAATGGAGGAAATGATGATGGGCCTCAACTTACCTAACCTAAGGGACTACAGCCTTGCTATACAAACGCGACACGTTATACATTGGATAACACACACCAATAAATTCACAGACACACATCTAGAAAGCCAACTCTGCCCATCTTCTTCCTTGCCTATGCTTTTTCACACACCATATGGCCAGTTCACTGAGGAGGTCAAGGATAACCCTTTACTCTCCATCACGTTTAAGGCATGGAAAAAAATCTGTATTGCTTTTGGCCTACAATGGCAATACACGCTATACCTGCCACTTCTACAAAATCCCAATTTCCAGGAGGACCGAACAACATCCATTTGGGGGGGTGGCACGCCATGGGTCTCACATCATTACATCACTTTTTTGATTTATCAAACCATCCCTTACTCTCTTTACAACATTGCAGAGAGATATGAACATCTCATGGTTTGCTATATAAAGTTATGCAATTTTTGTGACTAAACACTTTACACGACTTGGCTGGGAAAACGACCTTGATCCTTACATAAACAAATCTACATGTCTTCTCCTGATCTCTCTCCATCTCTCATGTCCCGTATTACCAATTGCTTTTCTGCTATTTCTAAAACTGAACTCATTATCTTCCCTCCTTCCATCTCCACTCCACTACCAGAATTAAAATCCTGGTACTATCATATAGGGCCCTCTATAACACCGCTCCTCCATACATTTCTGCCCTCATAAGCAAATACTCTCCTACTCGATCCTTACATTCTTCCCATGGGCTAAGGCTCTCCTCCTCACTTATCGCCTCGTCCTTTTCCTGTCTACAAGATTTCACTCGGACAGCCCCTTATCTCTGGAATCTACTTCCACTGAACATTCAGCATTCCCCCTCCCTCCAACATTCAAGAAACATCAAAACTCACTTCTTCAGAGAAGCATACCATCTTAGCTGCTAGAACCTCCTTGTAATTGATACAACCACCACACTACCTCTTACCTTTTCTCTGTGCCTTAGGTTTGTCACCCCATTCCCTAATGTATCGGTTTGTCTTAGTCTGTCAATTCTCGTCTTGTCATACCCCTTGAATATATGTATTGTTACAAAAAATAACATGAAAATAAAATGAAGATAAAAATGAAAATGAAAAAATAGAAATAAATAAAATATATAGAGATATCTGAATATGAAGTAATGCCCAATAATGCTCCAATTTTGGAGTTTTTAATCGGATCGACACTTGTTATTTTGAGATATCCACATTTGCTGCACTGCTCCACGCCTCTATATGGAGCTTATTTTGTGATTTTCTATTATTCACTTTAGTTTCACTCTACAGAACACACTACACTATTTTTGATATTTCCCTTACGAAAAAATTACTGCAGTTTTTCTGTATTTTTTTCAGTATTTCTGAAGTAATAATGCAGTTTTTTTGACATGAAAAAACTGCAATACTGCACTTTTACTGCAGTTTTACTGCATTTGTACTTCACTGTACTGCAGTTTTACTGCAGTTATTTTTGTACAGAAGTACAAATGCAATAAAGCTGCAGTACATTGAAGTACAAATGCAGTAAAATTCAGTAAATGTGCAGTAATACTGCAGTAAAAGTGCAGTATTGCAGTTTTTTCATGTCCAAAAAACTGCAGTATTACTTCAGAAAAACTGCAGTAATTTTTTGTAAGGGGTTTAGCAGATCTTCTCTATTATATCTGCCTTATAATACGTTTTATATTCAAGTTAGTGCACAATTTATTATCAGCACATTGGTGCTTTGTGGGTTTTCTGTACACTAATTTTGTTAAAATTAATATGAATTAGAATGCAGAAGTCCATAGTGCAATTTGACCAGTTACAAGGGAGTTCTGTGATCTAACCGATCCAGCTCAATGAGTAAGTGGTGCAATATGGAGCCTCATTGCCTATATTCCTGGCGCATATGAATGAGTATGCGTGATTGAGGGAATGAATGAATATCTATGGATAAATGAGTCCCTGTGAATGAGTATATGAATGAGTACATGTGAATGAGGGAATACGTATCTGAATGAATATCTATGAATGAGTGAATTAATGTATATGTGTGTGATAGCATGGATGTGTAAGTAGGGGTGTAGGATGCTGCAGACAGGCTGTTTGGGGGCAAAGATGCTTCCCATTTGGGTGCAGATTCTATGGATGCAATCAGGGTGCCAGGGCTGACATGATACTAAAGGGGGGCATTAATTCACATCCAAAATCCTGCCGCTTTCACTTGAAAAACATCTCCCGAATTTGCCCATTCCTCTCACAAAACACAACCAAAATATTAATCCACTCCCTAGCCATATCCTGTCTGGATTATTGCAACTCCCTACTAACTGGTCTCCCGCTCTCCAGCCTTTCACCACTCCAATCCATTCTCAACATGGCGGCTAGATTACTCTCTTTCTCCATCACCATTCCTAATCAGCTGCTCCAGTATGCCAGTTGCTCCACTCCCCTATGTCTCTATCATATTATCCAACTACACCCCTAACTGCTCTGAGTTTTCCCAATATTATAGAAATTGAAAAAGAAAGCTTCTCCAAGAGTAAGGACGGCCAAAAAGGTGCAGAAGTAGTAGGTCACTGCGTCTGGGCACGTCTGCACTGGCAGTTGATAGGCACATGCAGCCCCTTGGAGCAGGACTGAATTTCCAAAATATTAAGGAAATGTTTCCCACAGATGGTGAAAGGGGACCAGCAACAGCAGTAGGAGGGCACTGGCCTCGGTGGGCAGGCACATGCATCCCTGAGGAGCAGGACTGAACAAAATTAACAAAAAATTATCCCTCTGAGTAAAGAAGGAGACAGAGCAGCAGCACTAGACTTCACTCAGTAGTAGGGTGCTGGGTAGCCTAATTTGGGAAGATTGACTTTCTAGAAAGCCACCTGCAGAACCAGGTGTAGGGAGAGCTGTGTTCTCTGGAGGTTTAGTAAGTTGTCTGTCACAGAGAAAACCCTCTCATGTTGAACACTGGTGAGTGAGCAGTTGTGTCATCTTATTTGACTGCTGCTTCTGTTCTAAGGTACTGCAGTGGATGTCTCTGGGAATCAGTCACATGAGAATGTTGAGGCCTTACTACACCCTACATTTGCTATGGCAGCTGTTACTGCTGCTGGTAGTGGCTGTTGTGGGCTTGCTGTTGTCACCAATGCCTTCAGTTTCCAACTGAAGTAAAACTACACTGTGGTGTAGATTTATCCCAGAATTGGCAAAATGTCCTTCACCTTAACCCTGCTCAGTACATTTCAACACAACTCGCACTGTGCCCATCTCTCACAGCTGCTACATGCAACTCGTAGTGGGGTAGTTCAACTTCTCACTCCAAGCAAGACGGTGTCTGTTTTGTACACGCCTGCCGCCAGCTCTGTCCAGCCCACCAACACTGGAATCACTTTTTCTCATGGACATTTCCAAATGTTTTATATACTCGCAGGTAAAAATGAGAAAAATTATTTTACATTTTTTAAGTTTCAATTTTAAACAATACTGTGTGCAAGCCCAGTAGAAGGCCTGGTTTTGTCACGGATACTTATTCATCATTATATGATATTATAGAAAAATAAATGTCAAAAAATTAACTTGTCTGCAAATTAGAAGTTTGTATTGTAGCATAAATGGGCAACTGTCTTAAACTACTGAAGAACATGTTTTAAAGTTAGAAAAAAAAACTGAAAGACCGGTTGAATGCCTGGTTTTGTAAACAATATTTATCAATAGTAAATAAGAATAATAAATTATATGAAAGAAAGAAAGAAAAAAAAACTTGTCCACAAATTACAGGTTTGGCTGGCATTAGTGTAAATTGGCAACTTTCATAAACTATTCAGGAACAGGTTTTACATTTTAAACAATTAAAGAGAGTCACACTGTGTGCAAGCTCAATAAAATGCCCGATTTTGCCACCAATATTTGTTTAAGATAATTAACACAAATTTAATTTGTCCACAAATTAGAGGGTTGGCTAGTAGAGTTTAGGTCTTAATCAACTAAACTCTACTTAGGAACAGGGAGGGGACATTGAGGCATTACAGCAACACCGTGTAAGCAAAGACAGAGATCATAGTGCCAGGCACTGGCCGTTAATAGGATATAACATAAGTGATATTTTATATTTTATATTTCATTGTGACTACGACTAGTACTTACCCTGTTGGCTTGAAAGACTTATGTAATGGAGAAGAGGTTACAAGGTTTGGCTGGGATGTAGATAATCTAGGAATCGTCTGTTTTAAACAATCTGCATAATAAATAGAAAAACGGAAATGAGCTGCTATATGTAGTGTAGCATTCCAAAAATGTAATGAAAAAGGAACTGTGACAAGCAAACAGATTTAATTATGATAGCTTTATACATGGTCATTACTGTACGCACATTTTTTCAGAGGAAAGAGACAACCAATAAACTTGAATAATTACATAAGTTTGAACAATTAATTGTTATCTGTCTTGTGTGTGGATTATGTTATAGGCCTGAGGCTACATCAAGTAAACTGGAAAAATGGTCTGAGCTGTAGCAGAGGTTAGCAGACTGTTACTGGGCTGCTCTAATTTAATGATTTTTTGGTTACTATCTGAAACATTTTACCTTTAATTCCACAGGTAGCCACCAGGTCTAGAGCAAGAAGCACTTCAGGTAGCATTTAAGTGATCTGGATCACTTCCATGGGTATTTCACAGGTTTTTGATTATTCTCTCTGGGCAGCCAGTCTAGCTGTAATTGGGTGACCACATGTCCACGGGTCCCGGGCAGCATGAATAGAAACACTCTTTTTTTTTTAATTTGACACGGAGGAGACAGAGGGGCACCTAGCAACCGCTCGGCGCCCCTCAGTCTCCTCCACGAGGCCTCTTCCTCCATCGCGGTGCCGGCATTTAATGCTGAGCTCAGCAGTGAAGCAGCGCACTGTGGCAGAGCAGGGTGACGGAGGCCTTACACTCCTACCGCAGAACTTCAAGGTAAGTGAACTACAAAGGGGGGAGAAGGTAGCTAGTGGGTAGGGGAGGGGGAGAGGGTAGATAGTGGGTAGGAGGAGAGGGTAGATAGTAGGAAGTGATAAGGGAGGCAGAGGGGATAGATAGTGAGAAAGGGGGGTAGATAGTGAGAAAGGGGGGAGGAGGGGTGAGAAAAAGGATAGTAACAATATTGAAATAAGTATGAATGAGTGGGTATGAATTAATGTGTGGATGAATTGTGAATTAATGAATTTTTCAGAATGTATTAATGAATATGTGTAAATGATTTGTGTAAATGTGTGAGAGAATAAATGATTGTGTGAATGAAAGTGTGAATTAGTGAGTGACTGTAAAAGTCTTTGTGTTTATCAGGTGTATTTGTGAATTGTGAAAGGCAAAAATGGCACAAGCAGGCTGTTGGAGCCACGGGGACCAAGATGGAACAGGCGGGGCTGTTTGGGGCAAGTCCTATGTGTATAATTTGGGTTAGCTTTGGGGTGTGATCTATGCCTGTCATTTAGGGGTTTTATCTATACCTTTTAATGCTGAGTTTTTATGTGAATTCCAATTGATCTATATCTGCAAAGCTGGGTTTTTTGGTTATTCTGTAGATCCATATCTGCTATGCTATGTTTCCATACATTATTATTGTATACCTGCAAATATAAGATTTGTATGTCTGATTCTGTTTATTTGATCTATATCTTCAGTGCGGAGTTCACAAGTGAATTTCAATTGATCTATACATACATGGGTTTGTGTGTTAATGTGTTGATCTATAGCTGCTATCGGCATCAGGGTCTAATATATATATATATACATACATATATATAAAAAAATCGGCGGCAGGGGCTAATAATATATATGGGCAGCAGGGTGTAATATTAATACATATTGGCAGCAAGATCTAAAAATTAAGAAACTGCCAGTTCAGCTGTTATTTTGAAATCATATTTCAATTTCAAGAGATAAATACTTATTATGTAGTTAAAAAGGCATGTCTACACTGTGTATATGATGGGGCCATCACATAAATCAATAATAAAGGGAGGGGCTTGCTGGGGGCATTAATACAAATAGTGCTGGCTGGAGGCGATCATACAAGGGTCTGGGGCCACCACATTAATCTATACTAAAAAGGTGCTGACTGAGGCATCAATACACAAGGGACAAAATGTCAGAGGTCAGAAGACAATGGACAGACTGGTGAAAGGTAACAGTAACTCAAATAACCACTCGTTACAACCAAGGTATGCAGAATACCATCTCTGAATGCACAATATGTCAAACCTTGAAGCAGATGGGCTACAGCAGCAGAAGACCACACCAGGTGCTACTCCTGTCAGCTAAGAACAGGAAACTGAGGCTACAATTTGCACAGGCTCACCAAAATTGGACAATGGAAAACTGGAAGAATGTTGCCTGGTCTTATTAGTCTCTATTCCATCTGCAACATTCAGATGTCAGGGTCAGACTTTGGCGTAAACAACATGAAAGCATGGATCCATCCTTCCTTGTATCAACAGTTCAGGCTGGTGGTTTAATGGTGTGGGGGACATTTTCTTAGCACACTTTGGGCTCCTTAGTACCAATTGTGCATTGTTTAAATGCAACAGCGTACCCGAGTATTATTGCTGACCATGTCGATCCGTTTATGACCAAAGCGTACTCATCCTCTGATGGCTGCTTCCTGCAGGATAATGCACCATGTGGCTGATTAGCTTCAGCAGGAAACATAGCTCTTTGGGAACCTCGGTGGCACCGCAGTATACAGAAGCATAGCAATACAGTACTTTACCACCCTGATATGGGCAGCACCGAGGCTTACCCCAATTGCAGGGATCCAAACTGTGGGAGCCACAGTGGAGCCGAGTCCCCAATCTTTGTCTTCTAGGGCATGCACTCCCTGAAAGGATATGCATCCCCTTCCTTCCCACCCAGGCAGAAAACCTTGCACGGGCCGGATCTTCATGTCCTCTCCCCACCAATACTGGACTGAGTCTTCGGGGGCTCAGCTTCACTGTTGCTTAAGGCGACCCAATGGTGCTTAACTCATCCGAAACCTGGAATCAAACATGCTCTGAATCTGAAAAAACTGAAAAGTGTTGGTGCCAAAATAAGTGCCAGTGAAAGTATCACAGGCCCCAGCCAATGGCTGGTAAGATAAAAAATTCACCCTCCACCACCGGCCAATGGTCAGGGCAATATAAGAGTGGGTATATAAAAAAGTGCATCATGAGGGGATCCAAGGTGAACACAACGTGCTTATAAAACCATGCAAAGTGGAAAAAAAAGTGTGTGTCCCCTCACACTTATCACAGTGCCGAGTGCCCCAGCGGATCAATGATAGGGGACGCTATAACTCTTCGGGCTCTCTGACGCCATCCCCAGCCCTAAGGCCTGAGGACCAAGCTTTCCCTCTCTCACAGGTACTCACTTAATCTTAGCCAAAAGACCGAGGCTTACCCCAATAACAAGACGGAACTTGTATGGAGGTAAAACAGGAACTAACTTTATTGACGGATCAATCACCACCAGCCTCCAAGAGCCTTTCAAAAGGCTGGCGGTGAGTTATGACCAGCATGCATCACACCATACGTAAAATGCAATATGCAAATCATATGCAAATTAGCTAATACATTACATTTATTTATAAAGCGCCGGCAGATTCCGCAGCGCTGTTACAGTCAGTAGAACAATTTCACATACAAAAAGACATACAATAACAAACTGGCGCAAAGGAGAAGAGGGCCCTGTTCTTGCAAGCTTACAATCTAGTCGGTGGTTGAGGGGGGTAGCGAGACAATAGGAGAGGACTGCTTGGATGGGAATGAGTTGATCTCTTTCCGATGATGTGTTGTGGCTGCTTTCTGCAGTGGTACCTGGTATGTTGTTTCCTCCCTGTTTAACCCCAGTGTAACTCTTAAATATCCACTTATGATGAGGCCACAGCAGCTACATTTCCAAGCAAGCTTGTGTCCAAGTGAGGCCTATGAATTTATAGGGCTACCTCACAAGTGATCAGATAAGGTGATGGCATACAGGAGGCACACACCTTGGTTAACAAATGCAATGAAGCTAGACTAGAGGGCACCAAATGTAACCCTGTGAGAGCAGCCGGATATGGAGACAGGCAGGATAAAGACATACCAAATGGAAAGGGTGGAAGGGGTTACAGGAGGAGATGAGGGGTTCAGACGGAATATGGATAGTCATACCAAGTGGAAACAGGGGTTACAGCAGGGGATGAGTGGTTCGGTTATAACAGAAAACCACACCACCTTATACAATCCTGCCATCAGAACCAATAATATTAGTTAGACAGCCAGGAGGAAGGAGGAAACTGGGATCTAGAGAGCTCTGGTTCTCTCACTGTTGCCACCCTGTACCCCTAATCAGGTGCAGGTTGACTCACACATAAATCCATGCAAGGGAACCAGATATTGCACTGCAATTAGTATCCACTGTCACCTGCTGGAAGTAGGTAATACAATGCAGGGGTCCACCATCTATAATGGGGAAATACAGCCTCCAGGCACCCCCCAAGTCACGGAGGCTTCCGTGACATTTCCCCCCCCCTCAAAGAGACTAACCAGGCACCAGACCTCAAGCCTCTCTGTTAGTGAAGGAGATGTACCCACAGGTCCTGGACTTGTCCTGCCACTGGGAAGAAATAGCATCCTCTCCCTGGTGTTACTGCCGCTGGGGAGGAAAGTTAGGTTCCTCCCGTCCCGGAATTGGGTTCTGTCACTGGGGAAATGGGATGGCTGTCCCACCTCCCTGCTGCTGCTGGGAAAACGGGCCGGCTACTGTATCTCCCTGTATCCCTGCAGCTATGGCAGGTGCTGGGCAGAGGCCAGCAGTGCACTGCCCTGTTGCAATCACTTCAGCTGGGGCTAGGGAATCTTCTGGGTCGGCCTGCCCCTGGGGAGAGGGGACAGGTTCCTCCACTCCCGGACAGGTCAGCTGCCACTGGGGAGATGAGCCGCCTGCATCCCCTCCCTGGTGCACCTGCTGCAAAGAGGGGCGGGCTGCCACATCTCCCTGTTGCTCCCACTGCCACTGGGGAGGAAAGACAGGTTCCCCTGCTTCCGAACTTGTGAGCTGCCACTAGGGAGATGGGCTGGCTGATGCATTCCCCTGGATCCCTGTAGCCATTGTAGCCCCAGGTGTGGGGCAGAGGCCAACGGTGCCAGCGCTTCAGCTGGGGTTAAGGGACCTGGGCAGACTGCCCAACATTCCAAGGACCCAGGTGTGGAGACCGTAGTCTTATCCACAACTCTCATCCTCAGACAAAAAATCTAATAAATCCAGTTGTGGAGCACAGCTCCGGTATCGCACAGCTCCGGTATCGGATCTGGGCTAGCAACCCAGTATCCCTGTGATTCAGAGGTGGAGACGGCAGTCCCATCCACCCCTCCCGGGTCAACATCATCGGATGAATAATCAATAAATTCCACGAAATCCATGGTCACTGGGCATACTGTCGAACAGTTTTTTTTATATGCCTTCTCCAGTTCCCATTCCTGCACAACTATAAAGTCTAGATCACCTTTCAGTCCAAGTGCAGCGGTGAGGTGCAACGCTCTGAGATCCCTGATATCCTCAATCCGCCACTTTGCTATCCTGCCAAAGTCCGGATCGTCCTGGAGACTGTCCCATATTAATCCCGGCCGCCAAAGTCATAGCCCTCCGTGGGCTCTGTACCCTCCAGCCAAGAACAAACCTGGGCTGCATACCATCGTAACACCCTGTATCTGTCAACCCACATCACCCATTCCTCCCTGGGCTGCTCTCCCAAAAACAGCATTTGTGCGTCCAGCTGGACGTCCTGTTCCCATTGAAGAGCCTCCAACCAGAGATGCCAACAGATATGATCCCTCCACAGCAGCTCGTCCTCTGCCGATATAGGTCCATTGGGTCGGGCCTTCTGTATACACCATCCAAACTTCACTTCCAGAGCTGAGGATACTGGTATCACTCCTTCTCTGCCCACAGAGTGATCAATCCCGGTGGTGGTTTGGATGTCCCGCTTGGAAGGAAGCATCCCACTGCTGCCACCAATGTGACGGGAACAACCTGTATACAGAATAATAACCCTAATCAGATGCAGGGTGACTTAAACATAAATCCAAGCAAGGGAACCAGATATTGCACTGCAATTAGTGTCCACTGTCGCCTGCTGGAAGTAGTTAATGCAATGCAGGGGTCTCAGCCAATCAGGAATACAGCCTCCAGCCACCCCCCAAGTCACGGAGGCTTCCATGACAATATATATATACACAGTTGTGTGAAAAAGAAAATATACCCTCATAATACATATGTCATGTGTTGATCATTGAATTTACCAAAATGTTAGACCTGCTAAGGAACAGATGTCCTGATATTATGTCCTGATATGGAAAAAACATAGACTGTTCACATGCCTGTGTAAATTTAGGGGTAGTTCTGTACTCATATTATAATATCTACTTAGTCTTTAATGGGTTAAAGCCATGTTTCAAAATATTTTTAATATTGTTTTTCCAAAAGCCACATGTTGTTGATCATTTTTAAGGTGTTAATCACAACCTCTTAAACCCATATTATACTGTTTTAATCATTAACAAAAAAAAAATACAAATACCTGGGTTACTTTTCATTACAATATATGTATCATTGTCATCTGATTCTTCAAGTTTTTTGAAATCCACAAACAGAGGTCGTGCAGGTTTTTTTGGTCTTTGGCCAAGGACAGTTTTACTAGGTAAAAGTTTTAACTTTGGAATACTTTTACATTCCTCAGCATCAAGCTTGTTGATATTTGGTGGAACTTTTGATGAAATGTCTGTGGCATTTCTTTTAAAAACAATGTTTGTGTGAGGTTTTGGAGCAATCGATTTTATGGTAATGACAGGTTTGTTAAACATATTTTCTATAGAACATGTGTCCATTGTTTCTAGGTTGCTTATGGATTTATTTCCGAATGATAAAGTCTGGTCTGAATTTGTAATATTTCCACTTTTCTTTACGTTTGAAATTACTGGTAATTCTGGGGAAGAGGTTGCTTTTGGTATAGGTTTTTTGAAGAATCGATCAGTAGAATAACCAATAATAGGTTTTGCTGGAATAGCAGGCTTCATTCCATGAGGCACTTTTATCTTCTCTTTATCATCTTCAATACCCATTTGAAATCTGCACCGTCTACTTCTAAAGTCTTCATTTTTCGCCTATCAATATTAAAATATAGAATATATTAAGATTAATATGCTTATTATACAAAATTCACACAAATTGGCCCTATGCTATTTTGAAGTAATCATTTGTCATATCATGGATTTTTTTTTTAATCCATATAATAATTCTGGAGCGATTTGGTTAAAAAGGTATTTTACAAAGCTGCAATCTGTGAAGAAAAGATGGCAAAACTAGTGTAACAATACACTATTTCTTGATTATCATCATCAAATCCCCCTATCCAAAGCCATTAAAGAAGGAAAAACCTTGGAGGAGGTATCAGTGACTAATATATTTGTTACAAACTTGCAGATTTGTGTACCTTGCTATAAATAGAGAGATATTTACAGTATATATTTATGATATATTTGTATATAAATCATTCACTTCTCCTTCCACTTCCATCACAGATTTTTCTCTTTGCTGTTTCATCATACTTTTCTCATATACTGTACAGTATACAAATCATTCACTTCTCCTTCCACTTTCATCACAGACTATACTCTATACTGTCTCTTCATACTATTCTCATATACTGTACAACCTATTCACCCTCCTTATTCTATCTGCAGCTTTATATTCTTATATTCTTATCTAGTATTAGGGTGCCCGGGACAGTCCCGCAATGGGACTTTAATTCCCGGGTCCTGGGCAGCCTCAATCCGGGACAATGAGTCTGAGTGAAGGAGGTCTCCGCCAATCAGGAGAGACTTCTCAACCCTGCCTGAGAGTTCAGAAGCCTCTCCTGATAGGCTGAGTCCCTCCTTCACACCAACTCAGTGTAAGCTGCAGCCAGCACCAGGTATGTGTGTGTTTGACTCTGTTTGTGTGACTGTGTTTGTCACTGTGTTTGTTTGTGTGACTATGTGTAATGTCTGGTAATAGAGGAGTTAATTCTCTGAATCTACTCATGCCTGGTATTAGAGGGGTTAACATTCCATATCTACTCATGTCTGTAATGAGTGTATGTATATTATAAGTATATTATTAAATCTGAAATCAACATGGTTCCCAAGGCTTCTTAATAATTAATATATAAAAGTGTGTGATATATATATACATACCTGTGTGTGTAATCTCATTTGCTTCATAGTGTGTCCCCGAATGGCAGAAAAAAATGTGGTCTCCATATCTAGTATCACTCTTTTGCTGCCTGCTGTATATTACCAATCTCTGCTGTCTGGTTTTGATTAAAAACCAGCTGCCAATCAGTGATAGGAAAGTGCTTCCATTTAAATTTAAAAGTGGGAAAAATATTAATCCAACCAGCTTGGTCTTGCACACATTTTTGTTCAATATTCCACTAGAGTATGGAACAGTAAAATTGTTAATTGATTTCATTGAAGTTTTTTTTATTTATGTTTGTTTATGGGCAGATTAATAAAACACATTAAAATAGAGTATCATCATCTGATGATGTTTTTGTGAGACACCGCTAGGTACCTTGAATAGCCATAATGTAGTTCTATTTACGCTTCTACACTTTCACGATGAAATGCAACATTTTAAATAGCATTCCAGTACATATGTAGGGAACATTTGTCACATGGCAAAACAGGCAACAGAAACTGTTAAAATTTCATGTGTTTTCACTATAACGATTTATGTGATTAAAACTTCATAGAAAAGTGTAACATAACTAGAGTAAAAAGAAGAACACAGTCAGTGTTAGTGTTCTTTTTCAGAAATGTATTCTTTTTACAAAAAAAAAAAAAAAAGAATATTCAAATAGCCCCAGAACTGCCCTAGTTTTGAATACAAGCAGCTGGGACCAGAAGGCTGCAGAGAAAAACATTCTGTAACATTTTTTTTTATTTGTGGTTTTTGAAAAGCTTGAAAACCTGACCTAGTTGAAAGTGCACATTTAGCATCACCTCAAATAACTAGGCATCCTCCAGACCGGCAGGCTGCAGATGATAATGTATAATGAAGGTATGAACACTTTTCCAAACAACAGCTATGCAAATTTGCTCAATTGTAAACTCCAGAAGCTTCTGCCCAAGATGTTGCGACCCAATGGACTGACCCTCCACCAGAGGGAGGTTCTTTACCATCAGCTTTGAAGGCTTCAGCGATAGCGGAGATCAACCAATTAGCTATAAAGGACCTTGTTGTGCTAATACCTTTCTAGTTCCGAAAAAGGAAAACAAACAGATTGGAAGATCTACTCCATGGATCAGTCTACTGTAGATAAAAGTCCAAACATCTATGTATGTCCAGGCAATGGAGCGACAAAAGACCGGTAGGACAATATTCTGTCATAAAAGAAAAGCTGAAAAATTGAAGATAAGGATTCAAAATGGACAGAGACTGGATCTCGGTCGTTCTTCTAGCACATGTCAAAGCTATAAATAGGACTATCTTCCAGGTGAGAAGTGTGACCGAGATGTCTTTGAGAGGATTGAAAGGAGGAGAAGCCAGGATAGCCAGGAAGGCACTAGAGGCCACTTGAACCAGACATCCAAGGATGCACAGCTAACTGTTTGCTGGATAGGGAGCTACAGGGTGGCTGAAAACAGTCCTTTATGAAAACCTGCTTGGAGGAAATCTAAGATGTCACCGATAGAGACATTATCCCACTGAAGCTGTTTGAAGCAGAAAGACTTCCGGATCTTATTATACCGGAGATTGATAACCTGCTTCCAGCTCTTCATCAGTCGGCTCTTCACCAGGATATCAGCCACCTCTTCGGAGAAGCCAGCCTGGATCTCTCCCTCTCAGGAGCCACGCTGACAACTTGAAGTAAGTAGGGTTTGGGTGGAGCACAGGGCCTTGGTGGAGCAGGTCCAGCTTGTTCTCCAACTTCTTTGGGCGCTCTACGGACAGACGGATGAACTCTGGGTACCAAATCCTTTAGGGCCAGTCGGGAGCTATCAGCATCACTCAGCATCTCTCTCTCTCTCTTGATCCTCCTGAGAACTCTGGAGATGAGAGGAAGAGGGGAAAAAGATGTAACCTTGCTTGAAGTCCCAAGTCTGCGAAAAAGCTTACAGAGCTAAGGGGTGGCCTGCTGACGACAGGGAATAAAGCAGAAGTAGTCTTCTGTTGGTTGCTGCAGCCATGAGGTTGATCTCTGGAGTACCTCAGTCTCTCGTAAGCTGCAGAAATGTCGAATCGTTCAGGCTCTATTTTCCTTGAGGAAATCTACTGTGATGTTCTCCTTTCTATGAATTAATACAGCCGAAAGGTGAGAAAGGTTGAACTTGGACCATTTTCCGACCTTCTGAAGAAGGGTCCCTAATTGGACACTGCTTGTACCTCCTTGCATGTTCAGGAAAGCCACCACCATACGATCGTCTGACAGGAAACTCACTGCTTCCCTCGTAAACTGGACTGCCAAGAAAAGAGCGCTTTTCCAGCCTGCTAGAAGCTCCAGCATATTGATATGTAGGAGACACTAACGGTTTTACCAGAAACCGTGTCAGTATTCTTCTTCCCAATAAACTGGCGTCAGTAGAAACAACTGAATCCACCATCTGAGGGAAAAGATGGAACAGTGTCTGGAATAGCATACTTCCTGAAGAGCAGCGGAATAGACGGATCCCATGTCTCCATGATGAAAGCCTGTAGAGGACAGATTTGAAAAAGAGCCCATGTCAGGGCAGGCTCCATTATTCCCAGAAGACACATGAGGAGTCTTAGACTAGAGAGACGTCTGGATAGAATAAAGCAGGTAAGGCTGTTGATATTTGAACATTGTCCCCCTCGCAGGAGGATCTTCTGACAGGAGGTGTCAGGACCAATCCCAGAAAGGAAATTGTTCTGGTGGGAAGCAGATGGGATTCTTGAAAATTGATAATCCACCCCAAAACCTGAAGCAGGCAAACAGTCCTGTGAATCTGCCGAGTTTGAGGATCTGGAAAGCTTGCTGCCAGAAACTGTCATCTGAATAAGGGCCCACTTTGATTCCTTCCTTTCCCAGGAAAGCAACAACTCCTGACCGCAGTTTGGTAAAAATTCTTTTTGCAGAAGCAAGACCAAAAGGAAGGGCTTGGAACTGGAAGTGAAGGTTTGAAGAAAGGATGACTACCCAAAAAAACTCGAAATCATGGTCTGGAATCCTGACTTTTGGATGAGACGTCTGGATAGAATAAAAATAGAATAAATGGTTTGGGACAAAAATGATGCAGAGGCAGAACTTGTAGTTCCTTCCCAAAGAAATCTTTCCCGGAGAAGGGGATACCACGCAAATGGCGCTTGGAAGCAGAGTCTGCTGACCAGGACTCAAGTCATAGAGCTCTCCTAGAGACCACCGATAGGGCAGCCATACAGCCGGATTCCATAGCTGAATCGCACAAAAAAATATGCCGCAATCTTCACATCCAAAATGCCACAGAGAATAAACTTTTTCTCCTTCACCACCCAAGATATCCTCAATATCTTGGAGCCACAAACGCCTAGCTCTGGCCACCGAGGTCTTTTCAGAGAGATCCCCTTCTTCCGGAGATTTGGGTTCCTCCAGGTGCCAGTCTCTTTCTGAACCTAGGTAGAGGATCACGACAAGATGTCAAGCTGGGGAAAATAATCCAAAACAGATGATCGGATCTGCTGAAAAGTGGACTGGAGCTCAGCCTTCATCCACTCCTTGAAATCTGGAATAGATTCCTCCCTGGCTTTCAAGCAGGCCGAGTAAAACTTCTCTTGAGGTGACAGACATTGTAGCCTTGCCATTTTTACAGGCAAAACACTTTGCTTTAGACACAGCCTTCTTAGGAACTGGGGTATCTTCAGGGAGGTCTGGCTGATAACAAAGCATAAAAAATATAGCAAAAAAAGGCAGAAGCAGAGAACTCCCATGCAGGGGCGTACCTAGAGTATTTGGCACCTGGGGCGGATCCTGTATGTGGCACCCCCCCCACATACACTTTAAAACTGCATAGCTTCTACCGTTATATACCGGCGCAGACACTGAAGGTGGTACAGCATTACTGTTATTATTATATACATTGACGGTGGTACAGCATAATACTTTTCACTATAATCACTATACACTGAGCCAGGCATTGACAATAGTTCAGCATAACTCCTATCACTATATACTAAGCCAAACATTGATGTGGTGTAGGCCTACCACTTCATTGTCTGGCTTAGGGATGCCCTGAAACAAATTCTGGACTGAAACCGGAAAATGCAGCATTTACCTGGCCGAAACCGAATATGACCCCCCCACACCATAAAAAAAATCTAACACTTTTATTTAAAGTAAGAAACACACCAAAATAGGACAAAACAATTAAATAACAATATTAATAATATATATATGTAACCAAAGAAAAAATGGGCACTCACGGGTCTTTGCAGTAAAGTGCATTAAACACTAGTTTATTTCAATCAGCACGACCAACGTTTCAGACCACCTCCAAAGACCCGTGAGTGCCCATTTTTTCTTTGGTAACATATATCTGGCTATTTTTGGAGCACCCGGGCAAAAAAAAGCCTGTGTATATTAACAATATTTCTGTGCAGCCGCTCCCTTTGGTTTGTGTATATATATATGATTGTTAACAGCAATCACATTCCTATCATGCCCAGGCATACCCAGATTCCAGGATATACTGGCAGACTTGGCATGATAGGAGTATGATTGCCCTATCTACCCCTTCTCACTCCCTTCTCCCCTATCTACCCCCGCCTAAAACTATCTACCCTCTCCCTCTTTGAAGTTCACTTACCTTTCAGGAGTCCTGCAGTAGGGGGGCAAGGCCTCTGTCTCCCAGCTCTGCCACTGTATGGAACAGTATAGAGTGATGGGAGTTATGATGTACTTTAGAGCATAATTATATAATGAAAAATTCATTGAAAATGGTACAG
>VKOC01025885.1:0-10319 GCA_009364415.1 Spea multiplicata
TTGATCCGTGTGTATGGTGGGCAGTTTGTATACATGTAGGGATTCATTAGGCTGGTCCTGTAGTTCGTGAGTCGCGGGTTATTGGGCACCACAGGATTGTGGGTAGAAGGCTGCCCGACAGCCGGGTCTCCAGCGTTGCCCGTACAAGCACTGAGCGCACTGAAGACGGTTAAAAGCCCAAACACGGGTTCAGGCAACGCATGGGATCCCTGCTGGCATCTCGGGAAGCATCTGTCAGAGCCATAGGAGCCCCGGATGCTGCTGGGTTTGTGTATTAAGTGTTATATCTGTCTATATTCGTTCACACCGGAGTCCGGGAATAAGCGTGTGTGTGTGTCTGTATGTAAACACGCGTGTATGTATATGTGTGTGTGTGTCTGTATGTAAACGCGTTTGTATGTATATGTGTGTGTGTTTCTGTATGTAAACGCGTGTTGTATGTATATGTGTGTTCTGTATGTAAAACACGCGTGTATGTATTTGTGTGTGTGTTATGTAATGCGTGTGTGTCTGTATGTAAACGCGTTTGTATGTGTGTGTGTGTCTGGTATGTAAATTCGTGTGTGTCTGTAAATGTAACGCGTGTGTATGTATATGTGTGTGGTGTCCTGTATGTAAACGCGTGTGTATGTAAATGCGTGTGTGTCTGTATGTAAACGCGTGTGTATGTATATGTGTGTGTGTCTGTATGTAAATGCGTGTGTATGTATATGTGTGTTTGTGGGGTTATCCATGGCTATTATGTAACGGAGACATTTAGAGGAAGAATGTATCGATTTATTACTTTTTATGTTGACATCACTGGTTTAGGGCGAGCTGTGGCCCTCGGGCTTGTCTCGTTGATACGGGTTACACGGCCGTGCATCAGCCCTCGGTTTTCCATATCGATGTTTCCGGGGCATTTGGGGGGTGCGAGGGGGAGAGTTGGGTTCCCCTGGCATTGCCTGCAAGATGCTCCTGATGCTGCGAATGAATGAAAGCCGTATGAGTGATTCACCTTAGGAGGAGCATTTTATATTTGAGTCTTGCACCAGTCTCATCCCTCTGATTTCCGGGTGGTATTGTCACCGTACCCGCGATGAAAGTTACATATTACCCTCCCGGGTCCATAAGAGTCCGCTGCCCCCCACCACCACCCCAAAGCCTCTTTCATAAATGTAATGTCCCGTCCCAGAAAATATTAACTTTTTCTCCCCAAAAGCCATGTCCCTCAATGGCCGTAGAGATGAAAGGGAAGCGAGCGGCGGCGGCGGGGCCGGCTTTTATGTTGTGTATTGATATGCCGAGGACGGACGGGGAGGAGAGGTGTTGAATTGCCGGCTGTCATCGCTTTGGCCGGGGAGATGGATGAGCGCGAGGGGAAAGTGAATTACGCTGCAGTCATTGACTGATCTTCCTGTCTCTCCGTGCGTCTCCCCGGTAAACAAAAAACACAACAACAAACACAACCGCCGCTTTGTCCCGGCTGCCACGATGATGCAGTGCCCCCGGCCGGCATTCAGGGGGCTTCCTGACGCTCCGGGGGTATGTAGGCCGCGCGGGGTCTGTCCGTCCCGCCCGCGTGAAACCCGCCCGAGCTCTCAGGACTCACGGCTTTCATGGGGTAATGGATGGCGCTGGGAAGACTGATGGGGGGCTATCCGTCATCCATGACAGGGAAGGGGAGCGGCACCGCGCTTCATTAGCACGCCGTCGGGAAATTCTCGAGCGCCGCATGTGACCTCGAGCTTCGGGGATTTTTTTTCTCCTTTATTTTAGGTTTCTATATATATATAAAAAAAAAGAAAGTCACATCGAGGAGGTCCGCGCCGCCAACGTTTGTTGTTGCCAAGAATATGGCGCCGCTCGTCCCGTCTCTCGGCAACCGGCTTTTTGTCTCCTCCGCGGTGCATATTAGCGGCTCACCGAGAGACGGGGGGGGGCTGTGTCACGGAGACTGAACGTGGCCTGGAGACGTTGGCGGGGCGGACAAGAATCCGTGGCGGGTCCAAAGCAGACCCCATAGAGAAGACGCGACCCGATATTCTGCGCTATCATCGTTTATCGCCAAGGCCCTGACTGTCGGGGGCGGGTGGCACAGGAACCCCCCGTCTGAGGATTCTTCGGTTCCAGATCCGCCGGGGATCCTGAAAGCCATCGCTTCTCCTTTAGGAGGTAGTTCTGGGGTATCTGTATTTGCCCCTCTGACGGGTACTTAACCCTCGGTGCGCACCCCGCGGCTCTACTGCCCTTACTGTGAAGGATTCCTGTAACAATCAGAAATGGCCTGGTACCATCTGGCCCGTCCGCGGGGGCCAAAAACACCCGTTACTCACACGGGACCCTTACCCATCAGTGTTTATCGCAGTATATGTCCAAATTACAATGACCCTAAATATACAGCCCTGTATTTATAGCGCCGTCATATACTCAGCGCTGTACCACGGGTGAAGAGGATGGAACCGGCAGCGTGCGACACGTAACAGTTTGGACAGAAGTGAAAGTTAATGCGGGGCCCGCTGTAAATAGATGTTGCTCTGTGTAGTGTGTCTTGGCACACGGAGTTAGCGTGTATAAGAAGAACACGTTAAAGCCTTTCTGGCTGTCTGTCGGTAACACGCGGAGCCACAACACACGTGAAACGCGTTTGGGCGTGGAGCCCGCCGCCTGCGGACCCCCCAGGGTCTGATAATATTCAGTTACGTTACATTGTTTCATCTATAATGTTACAGATTCTGAACCCCACAGCCGTGCGGCCACCGTGGACAGGTTCCCTCACCCCGCCTGCCGCGTGTCTGCGCTGCAGGATATGTTTATAGAGATGCTTGCATTGCGAATGTTGCACCTGAAGAAAGGATACCCGAGGTCTTAAATGCTTATATAGGTGAGCTATCAGAGCCTCATAAGTCTCTTCTTCACATGTAACCGCAGCCCAAAGTTATAGAAAAGAAACCCTTTGTGTGTTTGCGTCTCTCCTGCTGATGGCGCTGTGTACCTGCGGTGGGGAGTACACCGAGCGCGCGTCCCACGTCACCTCTGCCGCTCTGGATTAATGGTCACCGCGGGGTCGGGGGTCTCTTCTGTAGGTTGGTGATCTCCAGGGGGGTCTCTTCACAACGTCCGCAGCGCTCCTTGCAGTCCCTACATTGAAGGTGGAGAGAGCCCTGCCCGCAAGAGCTTACAATCTAGAGGATAGATACGTCAGTTTATCCTAATCCCGTTCGGCCCCCACATGGGACGCGTTTGGACGCCTTGATCAGAGTGCCGCGTTTCTTGGTGAAGCGCTGGTGCCGCGGGGCTCTCCCCGGCGCATGTTTTGGGGCTGTAGTCACTAAGTGCTGTTTAAGATAAAGTGACGCGGCTCTGGAAAGCTTTCTTTTCTCCCGGAATGGTTTCCTTCATGGTTTAATGAGCTGTCTCGTCACCGAGACACCTTCCTGAACTGACAGACAGGTCTAGTCGTCCGTCTGTCCAACCCCCCCCCTCTTGTTAATGTGTCTTGGGCCCATTGATATTGGGGGGAGGCTGTTTAAGGAGCTCGTGTGACCCAGTGGGGAGAAGGTAACGCTGTGGGCAATGCCAGGCTACCTGAGACCCCCATGACCGATCCGCTGGCCCTGCCGGCAATACCCTCTCGCTGCCAGCCCCGTTTCAAAGGGTTAACTCTTCCCCTTGCTTTTAATGGTAATATTTCTATTCAGCCGCGGTGCTGCTTTCATAGTAATGGCCGCTCATCAGGCGTACATCAGGCTGGAACCGGTCCTTTTTAGTCGGCGTCCTGTAGGGTTTGTTTGGCTTCTGGTGACAAATAAAAAAAAAAAAAAAAATAGTCACTAAATCAACAGGAGAAAGTGACACGAAGCGGGAGGAGGTGTGAAGCTTCCCGGCTCCCGGCTGCTTTTACTGTAAATACCGAGAGATCCTTTCATTCCGAGTGCCGGCGGCCCCCCGGGATCAGCCGCCCCCCCATCCACCATCGCTCCTCATGACATCTCAGGGAACAAACCGCTCCACGGCTTGTAATATGGATCCACCATATCATACGGTGTGAGCCATGCGCGGGGGGCTCGAGGGAGGCTCAGGGGTCCCCGGTTTCTTTAGCGCTCTGCTTATTCCGGAGGAAGTTGTGTTCACGGGGATAGAAGAGCTGCACGAAGTTCTAGAACATAAACGTGAAATTCCACAGCAGCGGAAGGGGTTAAATAAGGCAGCGCAGGGTTAACGGATTACACCTGATTACACGAAGGGTGGATGAGGCGAGTCGGGTTACTGATTGCGTGTCCTGATTGTCAGGGCCGGCACGGTTCCTCGTGCCACGCGTGTCCCCCTGGCCCCGTCGCCGCGGTGTGTCCCTTCCGCATTTTGGGTCGCTCTGTGCGCTCACGGGGTGGGGGAGGGTGTTCCTTAAAGCGATAATGTATAGATAAGATGGCGCGGTCCGCAGCCCAGTGCATCCTCACACACACCCTAACACCTCGTATCAGATCCTTCACCACGGCGTCCAAACATAACCGGCAGGGCCGACGCATCCCCGTCATGAGCATATAGAAGCATAGAACCTGCCGGCCCCGTCTAGTCGCCCGTCTAGTCGCCCGTCTCTCCTGCTGTAAAGACTCAAACCTTATCGGAAAAAGAAGTCTCCCCTGTCTGGGTTCCGGAAGTCCTTTAATCTTTGGTGTAACGGTGGCCCTCAACCTCTCCTCGGTGGAGAACCAACCCTGGAACCTTCGCTGGCCGTGGTGACGTCCGCCGGCCGATGTGGAGGACGGAGGGGAGAGGCAGCGGCAGGAGAGATTCACGGCTTTCCTTCCCGACTGTCGGGCGACAGCTCCCCGTGAGAGAGGTTCTGGGTCGGGTCTTGGTTCCTTGCAGACGTCGCCATTGGTGGCCCTTAGAAGCCCTTTGACTGATGTTACCTGCGTGCGTCCGGAAGCGCTGGATGTCTCACTGCGCACCTTTCATCTCTCTTCTCCCTTCCCTAAATAAATCATTGAAATATGTCCTTTAACCCTTACGATGCACTTTCCAGTACCCTGGTGGGAAAAGGGGGGGCGATAGGTTGGCTTCTTGTTTTGACGACCTATGCTATGGGGCATTTGGCCACTGATGAGCCTCTACCACTTCTGCTTGGAGGCCGTTCCGCTTATCTACCACTTTCTCAGTAAAGTAAAACTTCCTTGCATCACATCTCGACCTCTGACCTTCTAGTTTTAGAAGATTCTGGCCTCTATCATTTCTTCTCCTTCACGTCTGGTTTGTTCCTAACCTTCCATGGTCTTCCCTGCCCCCACAGTCCCTCACATCATGTTTCTGATGGACTCCGGATACCTGTTTGGTTGTCCGGTTGCTGTTTCTGGGATCTTCCTGTAGTTTTGGCCCGGCCTGCACATGGTTCTCGGTGTGATATTCCACTTTGTAGGTAATAATGCTATAATACTAATATTTGGGATTATTTGGGGCGTTTCTGAGTTCCTGGCTGACAAGGAGCCCTCCCTACAGAGGCTGGAGAGACATCATCCGGCCGGTTTATAATTGGGGACCTCGTCCCGCTCCACAAACGGGGCTTTATTTTTTTTCTTTCTAAAAATAGACCTCGTGGCCCCCAGCTTCGCTCCGATTGATCCGTTAAATAATTGAACTCTCGTGATCTGCCCGCATCTCGGAAAGCTGGAACTGGAGGTAAAATGAGTCATGATTTTGAAATTGGCCCCCGGTGCATTTTTTTTTATGGCGCCCCGTGGGGGTTACCGTGACCCTCCCCGCGCGGCTTTGATGAAGCCGGGTCTCGGCTTCCTATCTCTTTGAACTCTGCGTGGCCCCCGCCGGTTGGAGCCTCCCTCCCCGCGAGGCTGAAATGTAACTGCGGCTGGCCGGGTCACCGGGAGTTGAGCGAATCGCGCAGGTTCATGTTTACGTACGGAGTTATAATTAACCCGCGGCGAGGTGTTACCCTGAACTCCGAATGTCCCCGTGGCACCCGGCATGAACCTGCGCTGACACAGACCCAACAGGTGCAGCCGGGAGGAGCGTCGCGTGACAAGCGCTTAACCTCTCGCCTTCCTCTGAAGAACGTCTCGCCTAGACAGCGCTCTCCACCCCATGCATGTTTAAATCCCCTCTGCCGCATCTGCTGGGAGGCTGTTCCCCGTATCCACCACCCTCTCGGTAAAGCAAAACTTAGGGCACCGTCCTTTTGCATGGGGGGATCCTCTGATCTCCCCCGACCGCCCCCAGGGAGCCGTTGCCGTTTCCCCGTGGCCTCGTTGCAACGCTCTGCAGCGAAGTTATTTTTTACGCGGGTTTTTGCCCCACACGACCTCCTGCGGGTAAAATGTCTGATTTTGCACAGAATTTAGTCTGTACGGCCGCAGCAGCGATGGAGTCGCCTCGGACCCTCTCTGCTGGGAGGTGGGGCGGGACTGCTAAGCATGGGGGGGTACTGATATCACTTCAGCAGACGTTTCCTCGGGCAGATAGAGCGCGGACGCGGCACAAAAGCCTTATTTTCTCAGCGTTTGTGTTTATCACCCGCGTCCCCCCGGGGTCTGCAGAGACTGACGCCTTCTTGGCATTGATAAGGTGAGCTGTGAAGTGTAACGGGACAGAGCGCTGCGCGCCGCGGGTTTACTGCACACGCTGCGCTTTATATATGCCGCCTTTCAGCAGCCCAAGTCATCTGGGGTTCAGGGCTCAGGGGCATGGACCGCCTAACGGGGGGGTGCCCCGGTCTGTATACGGGTATATATCATATTTATATATATATATAGCCACTGCCGCTGGTGGCTGCATTCCTAACACATCACAGTGTCTCTCTTAACCATCAAGGCCCCGGTCTTATAAAGTATTATAAAGTATTAATAATGTCCAAAAAGATAATTTTTAGACCCTGTTTTGTTTTTTTTCCCTCCCCTGAGCGTGGTGGGGCGCCCGTTCTGCACGTGTCCTGGAGAAGTGAGTGTCGTGCCGCGGATTAGAGCGCCGTTTAACGCTGACACGCAATAAAATCTGCTTTATTCTTTCCGCAAACACAAGCGCGGGGGGGGGGGGTAGATGCCGGTTTGCTGGTGGAAAGAATTGCCCTCCCCCCCCCCCATAATGTTTAGCTCGGGCAAATACTTCTCACAAAAGGAAAATGAATTCTATTCATTTTTGTGGCCGGCGCAGGAACTTCAAAAAAAAAAAGTTCTCTGCCGGGAGGCTGTTCCACTCGTCTACCACTTCATTTGTTTGTAATCTCTGACATAGAATAGGTTAGAAGTTATTGCCTGGGGGTCCGCAGAATATCTTTTCACGGCGAGGCTTATTGCGTGTGGTTTACGTGACGCTCTCGCAGTCGTTTAGGACGGGCCGCGATCCAGAAGGTTAAAAACGTCAATTAAAAAAAAAAAAAAAGCCGCCCGTCGGGGAGGAATAAGTCTTGTCCTTCCAAGTCAGCCGCGCAGGCAGAGAAACAGAACAGGAAACTTGGAGAAAGTTGTTGAACTTAATCCTGCCGATAAGGAGGACGCGATAAGGTGAACTCTCGGTGGCCTCTTGGCAGCCTGGCCGACCTTCCCCAACTTAACGGCCAGGGACAGCCCAGGTGGGATCACTTTCTCCAGCCCCGCGATAAGAGCGCGCTGGGGCCCCGGCCGCGTCCTGCCCTGCATCTGACCCCGCAAACCGAGTGCTGATAACACCAGCGCTGCTGCTGCGGTCAGGTTATAAACCCTATCAGTGTGTGTACACAAGTCGGGGTGGAAAAACAGAAAAACAAAAAAACAAAAAGGAAGAAAATTGTTCTGACCTTCCTGTGACCTTGGACTCCGGCCAAAAGCGGAGAGCTTGACCTGCCGCTAACTTTCCCCGACTGTGCTTTTCAAGGCGCTTTGAAAAGCAGGTGTTTTGAGATGCCCGTCAGATGATACGGGATGTTTTTGTTTGGCGGCAGACGGATTGTGCGCCCGTTTCGGATCTGCGCTCCTCCTTGTCGGGCTTTATTTTTATTTATTTATTTATTTTTTATCTGTGTACGTTTATTGCACCTGGAGTTCAGGAAAGTCGTTGCGGGCTTCGTGCTTCCCCGCATTGTCACATTCCGCTCTGGTGCTTAACGCACGTTAATGAGAGGTCGCTTTAAATTGCCGCGGGGTCCCTCTTGCAGAATCCCCCCCCCCCCAACTTTTTCCTTCGCAGCGAGACCCCTTGTTTGTTCCTGACCTTGTGTTCTGGAAGCTCCAGTAAGTTTCCCCGATGAGTGTATCGCTGAGGTCTCTCTGCAGCCCCTGGTGAGTCTCCCCACCTGACGCCTTCAGACGCCCCGAGGGTCATGGAGCGGTCCGAGCCCCGGCCACGGCCGTCCCGTTCGCAGAATCTGTGACCTGCGAGTTCATTTTTAAACATTAACCTGGGTTTTGGCAGCAGATACCAGGCAGAAGGTGAATATCTACTAGTAAACAAAACTGCCTCCCAGCAGAAGTGGTAGAGGGCAATACAGTGCATGGGATAGACATACGGCTCCTGAATCTAAGACGAGACCAACGACTGATTAAGGTTGGAGAAAAAGGCAGTTTTTCCCCCCAAAATATATATATTATATTTTTATAACGGCGCCAGCTGCACCTGTCTCGGAACGATCCCAACACTCCTAGCGGTTTATCCATCAGAATCTTATTATAACTCGCGCTCTTCTGGGACGAATAAACGCAAGCGCAGTCCATAGGCGGTTCTCTTATGTCATAACGATAAATGACATGACGGCTCTGCTTTAAATAATAAATAACCCCCCCCCCCCCGAGTGGTTTCCCAGTGCATTATGGGGCACGGCGGACCCCGATGTTACTTTATGAAGTGCGCGGCTGTATATCGCGGACGGCCGTCCATCATGTCAGGCGATCCGTTTCTGTTCCAGCGCTAATCCCGCGTCACCCAACAGCGCATGATGTATGGAGGGCCGGAGACTCGCTGGGGCCTCAGGGGCCGTAAATCTTTCCTGGCGGAGAACAGAAAAGAAATTACATCCAGAAGACAACAATAACAGGAAGATTAAGCCCGAAACGCAGGGACTGTCGGCAATGTGCAGGATACCCCCCCCCCTCTCTCGCTGAAGGGGGGCTGTGTTCTTGTGAGCTTACAATCTATTAAGAGGTGAAGGAGGGGGTTAATGGGGAGAAGTCAGTGGTCAGAGACCTGGAAGGTAGTGCGCATGGACGGTATCTTCAGAATGTTGGTTAGAGGATATTTGGTAGATAGATTGTAAGCTTTTCCGCCCAGGTGAATACAGTGAAAGGGTAAATTCCCGGGAGGTGTGATAGTGGTCGGAGACCCTCGATGCTGTCTTCGCGGGGTCTGTAGGGGACACTAGCTGTGCGGTTCTTGTATGCGATACGCAGTCCATAGTTCTGTTTGTGAGCCGATCATCATCATCATCATACAAAGGTCACGGCGGTCGCGAGATAACGAGTATCTACCGCCCGGCAGCGTCAGCCTGAGGTCTCGTCCCCCGTAACCTGCGTTCAAAAATCATTCTCGGGGCACAGATTGAGTGAGGAGGTTTTCAGGATCTCCCCTCGTGTTTATGGGGGGGGGGCGATCGGTGGAACGTGGAGCGAGTGATAGCGATGTAGAAGAGTAGGAACCCTTGCCCCTCATGCCCTTCAGATCACCCGATCGTAACAATTTACTATTAAACTGTGCGTAGGGGATCGTCTGCCATTATCTCTCCAGGAAATTGGCACCGGCGCCAAAGTCACCCGGCCCCGGGTAATGATTTTCTTATACAGGTGCCGGGTATGGCGTCACTAAGAACCTTGGACGGTTCTTACCCTCGTAGGTCCTCATCCTGCAGAGCGTTATACGTGCAGCTTCCTCCGCTCGCCCGGAGTTCAGTCCCTGGTTAATTACACTTGTTTTACAAGTCCATAAAAATGTCATATTGTTGGCGTTGGGACTCGTCGGAGAGAGATTTACCGCTCGCCGGAATCCACCTGTCAGCCGGCTCTGCGGTGCTAGACTAAACAGGAGCTCGGCGAGAGCCTAAAATTAGCCGGACTTACAACTCGGCTGGAATGGCTTTAATGTACATAGAGGCGTAGTATATACGGCACGTTTCAAACACCACCCCGTACGCGGCGTTTAATGATATATACTGTCCCCTCAGCCGGCTTTACAGAGAATATATAATGTATGGTTAGACTATGGTATATGTAGAGGAACGCGGTAATATATAATGTATCAGACTATGGTATATGTAGAGGAGTGCGGTGATATATAATGTATCAGACTATGGTATATGTAGAGGAACGCGGTAATATATAATGTTTGGTTAGACTATGGTATATGTAGAGGAACGCGGTAATATA
>VKOC01025887.1:0-21317 GCA_009364415.1 Spea multiplicata
GCCACTCTGAAATTCATTATACCCCTCGTACACCAATCTACCTCCCCCTATACACCACTCTAACTCCCCCAGATGTGCCATTCTGCCTCCCTGAAATGCATTACACCCCATACACTACTCTGCGACCCTGAAATGCATTATACCCCCCACACACCACTCTGCTACCCTGAAATTCATTATACCCCCCATACACCACTTAAACCAACCCTACATCCCACCTCTCCTCCCCCCTCACATACAACCACTCTCCTCCTCTCCCGCCTTCCCATACACCACTCTGCCTTCCTCTCCGGCCTCCCATACACCACTCTGCCTCCTCTCCCGCCTCCCATTACACCACATCTGCCTCCCTCCCGCCTCCAGCTACACCACTCTGCCTCCTCTCCCGCCTCCGATACCCACTCTGCCTCCCCCCCCCCTCCCATAACCACTCTGGGAGTGCTATAATCCGATCTCTGTTTGAGGTCGGATTATATAAGGAGGCGTGTTTTTCAGAGCATTTGCTCTGAAAAAAACCTCTTTTTATAATCGATAAAAATCAATTCGACTAATCAATAATGAAAATCGTTGTGAATGATTTTCATTATCGATTTTATGGATTAGTTGTTTCAGCCCTAATAAGAAGTCCTGTCTTGCAACTCCTTTCCAGTTCACCCCAAAGGCGTTTGATTGGGTGCAGGTCAGAGGGCTCTGTGCAGGCCACACCAATATATATATATAATATATACATACATACATATACACACACACACTCATTGGCCACTTTATTAGGTATATCTTGCTAGTACCGGGTTGGACCCCTTTTTCCCGTGATATAGTTTATACAAGGTATGGACATGATGGCATCACGCAGTTGCTGCAGATTTGTCGGCTGCACATCCATGATGTGAACCACATCCCAAAGATGCTCTATTTGATTGAGATCTGGTGACTCTGGAGGCCATTTGAATTTGAGATGATGTGAGCTTTGTCATATGCTGCATTATCCTGCTGGAAGTAGCCATCAGAAGAAGGGCACACTGTGGTCATAAACGAATGGACATGGTCAGCAACGATACTCAGGCTGTCGCGTTTAAACAATCCTCAATTGGTACTAAGGGGCCCAAAGTCTGCCAAGAAAATGTCCCCCACACCATTACACCACCACCACCAGCCTGAACCATTGATACAAGGCAGGATGGATCCATGCTTTCATGTTGTTTACGCCAAAGTCTGACCTTGCCATCTGAATACTGCATCTGGAATTGAGACTCATCAGACCAGGCAACCTTTCTCACAGTTTTCATTGTCCAATTTTGGTGAGCCTGTGCAAATTGTAGCCTCAGTTTCCTGTTCTTAGCTGACAGGAGTGGCACCTGGGGTGGTATTCTGTTGCTGTATCCCATCTGCTTCAAGGTTCGACGTGTTGTGCCTTCAGAGATGGTTACAACCTTGGTTGTAACGAGTGGTTATTTGAGTTACTGTTGCCTTTCTGTCATCTCGAACCAATCTGCCCATTCTCCTCTGACATCAACAAGGCATTTTCGTCCACACAACTGCCACTCACACTTTTTCGGGCTATTCTCTGTAAACCTTATGGTTATGTGTGAAATTCCCGGAAGACCACCCCTTTCTGATGCTAGGTTTGAACTTCAGCAAGTTGTCTTGACCACGTCTACATACCTAAGTACATTGAGTTGCTGCCACGTGATTGGCTGGTTAGCTATTTGTGTTAACATCCGTACCAGTGGCCAATGAGTGTATATATCTGTGATTTAACGAATTATTTCCAAAATTTAGGTTTAACCCAAAAATATTTATTCACAATTTTACAGGTATAAAATTATACACTGCTAGTATAAATGTAAATAAAATACCAAAAATAAATTTAATGTTCCCCAATTTGAAAACTACCCAATATTGCGGTATAATTTCCATTTATTTTAAGTATTATATATATACATACAGTAATATATATTATATGCAGTTGCTAATAATGTATTCAGCTTGTATTCAACAACATCATCTGATATCAGCAATACAGCAATATATTAATTTGCCATGTTTTGTGGAGCCTGTGAAGCCACAAGCTGAACATGTACGTTTCAGAGATTACTTTAGTGGATCCATGTCCCACCTGGGGCAGTTTAACACCCTTCCAATTTAAATTACCCACATAATGTTTATGAAAAGCAGACAAACCAGAGTTTAATTTTTGTGAAGTTGTCGCTTGATATAGCCATTAGAATAGAGGAGTAATATTTTATGATTTCATGTTATTTTAATGGTCAAAATTTGCTTTTCTGTCAAAAACAACGTTTCTAAGCGACCCCAAACTTCTGAGTAGTAGTGTACGTGTAATACACACACACACACATACACATACATATTATAACAAACGGATCACCTCGCTCTCTCTCTCCTAGTATAAATGGGAAATTCAGGGTACTTAAACATATAGTGTATCTACAATCCACCTTACCCTTGGTTGCTCACCCGTGTCTAGCTAGGAGAATATTATCTCATAATCTGGCTTTGTTTGAACATGAAGTACTGATTGTCACGTGTTTTTTATTTATTTATTATACTCGTATATACCACATACTGGCACACCCTTTAAATGTTCGCTGACTCTCGAAGTTTAATGACGGTCACAGATTTTGTGAATGTGACAGTCCACTGGTCTTGCAGTGATTAGTTTTTTAAAATATATTCTATTTGAATTATAGATTATATTTGGGTATCAAGCAAAAACAGAACATTATTTGATGTATTTATTGTTCCAGAGGGCTGTTCATGAGTGGAACGTCGTTTATGAAATATGGATGACAAGGCATCTGTGGGGAAGATCAGCGTGTCCTCTGACTCGGTGTCCACCCTGAATAGTGAGGACTTTGTGTTGGTTTACAAGCAAGGGGATGAAATGCATTCTGCAAATAATGGCAGTGATGATGAGAAGACTGGATTAAAGGTGGGTATGAGTTGAGTCTTTGTGCATCAGCATGCAAAGTGACCCTGTATATGTGATTCCTACTGGATAATGTCATGAACAGAATATGAGAGAGTCCTCATGCTTTCTTAAAGTATATGTTATGTGCATTTTGGAGCATGCATCATGCTTGGATGCAGTGTTATGCTTATTTAACTTGTGCCGGTGGTGTGCATTTTCCCAGTGATTGTCCTTTTCTTCTTTAGGTGTGTTTCAAAATCAGGACAGGTTGTCTTTAGTAAACAGACTGCACCTGCCATATACAGAACACAAGTACAAAACACTTGCAGATCCTGTTCTCAGATGATTCTGTTTCAAGTCAGAACTTGAATATAAATATTGCTTACACATTGCTCTTATTACATGGTTATAACTAACATGGGTATTGGGCTGTTTGACCATTTTGACACCTATGACAAAGTTGGAACGGTGTTAAAGGAGGGAAAACAAATCTGAGAATAAATCAGATGCCATGAAGAGGTTTGAAGCTTGGTGGCATTGACATACAATACGATAGATGTAACCAGTAGCATGGTTTGAACTTTATCTATTTTTATTCTTCAGTTGGCACTCATGTTTGGACCCTTTTGGTATATGTCTGTGTGTAGAACGTGTGTGTGTGTGTGTGTGTGTGTGTATGTATGTGTGTCTATAATATATAATGCTCTAAAAAATACCCCTTGTCGTCTTATAATCAGACCTCAAATAGAGGTCTGACTATGAGACTAAGATCCAGATCCCCCACAGCGCTGCAGACAGACAGATCCTCCTGTCTGGTAACCTCAGCTGCTGCCGGAACTTCCACCAGGGATGCTTACTTTGTGGCATATGAATGTTTGACTTCTGGTAGTCGTAATTAAAACAAATGTGTTTTGTATATTAATCGTGTCTGTAGATTGTGGGCAATGGGAGTGAGCAAGAACTCCAGAAGGAACTGGAAGATGTTCTGATGGACACACCAGGCGATGACCATAATCAACATGTAGAGGACTTGGAAAGAACTCGCCCTGATGGACATGACCAGGATGAGCCATCAAATGAAGCCTCCACTACATCGTCTTCTATAAATCCGTCCTCTGTTGGCCTACAAAAACAAGACATGAGTCTCCCAGTGAAACCAGCACAACAAGGTATTACTTAACATACTAGTGCGTGGCTAAAAAAAATAAAATAAAAAATATTAATTATCTGTGTCGTGCTGTAAATTTCCATATGCTGTAGGTTATTAGCCACATAAAACTAACATCCACTCGCTATTTTTATTTACAGGTTAGCCTGATTGCTTTCCTTTAAATTTCTAATATTTCACAAAATATACCCGTTTTGGTCTTGTATATATGCCCATTATTGCACTTAAACTAGTTGACGAAGCGAAACCTATTTTGTAATTCATTTTATGTGAATATGCAAAGTAGGGCCCTCCAAATTCTGGATTGAATTTAAATCTTAAATGAAGGTTCAGTTCAATTTTAAATGTAATTTTAATCAGAAATGGGAACTGTATATAGTTAAAAGTTAGAGAAGTGGAATGTTAGCTAGAGAACATAGATGCCCATCTGTATTCATTTTTTATTCTTTAAATAAAACCTTCTTGTAATCTGGCATTATTTCTACTGACAATCCCTTTGTCAGGTTGAGTTTATCATGCTTTACTTTAAGCTATTTGTGGATTGTTACTTCTATATACCCCAACAGTTATCTCTTCATATATAAAAGTCTTGTAATTGTGCAAATTGATGGGCAACAACAATTGCTTCTCTAAGATCATCGCTGATGTCTTTCCTCCTTGGCATTGTGTTAACACGCATCTGAATGTTCCAGACTAGCAAACTGCAAAACTGCGGCTTTCACTGAAATGAAAATTCACATGACTGTACGCTACCAAGACTAGAACTAGTGTTTGTTTTTCAGATAGCGGGGACGAGCCTGATTTGTTCTCTCCAGTGCCTGATGAAGACAGTGTTGTATTCAGTAAGCTCACCTATTTGGGTTGTGCATCTGTTAATGCACCACGTAGTGAGGTAGAGGCACTCCGTATGATGTCCATTCTACGAGGACAGTGTCAGAACTCTTTGGATGTCACGCTCTCTGTTCCCAATGTATCTGAAGGGACAGTTCGGTAAGATATTTTTGTCCCTTATTACATGTGACTCAAACTTACATAATTTGAAGGTGAAGCATTAACTTTGCTTTTATTCACTTAGCCTTCTGGACCCACAATCAAATACAGAGATCGCAAAATATCCAATTTACAAGATTCTCTTCTGTGTCCGAGGGCATGATGGAACTACAGAAAGTGACTGTTTTGCATTCACAGAGAGTCATTACAATGCAGAGTTGTTCAGAATACATGTCTTCCGCTGTGAGATCCAGGAAGCGGTAAGTTAGTGACCAAATAGATTAATAACCATTTTAACCTGGGGCCTAATCACTAATTTTTGCCCTTAAGAAAAAATATTGTGTTATGTTGATGGATTTTTGTTTTGTTTTTGCCATGTTTGTTCTCGAGCAACAAAATCAGGGGGCCTTTTTCTTAATTCAGAATGACATTCGGTGGGCGTTCCCAAAGGAGGAGGTCCCTGAAACCTTCTGGACTTCCCTTTCATTTCTGGACTGTCCCCCACAGTATGGACAGTGAAAGAGGTGCAGTAAGGCACTGGGCCTGTGGCAGATGATAGGCACGTGCAGCCCCGTGGAGCAGGACTGAATTTCCACCACAATATTATAGAAAATTTTATATATTTTACTTATTGTACAGTAGCGCCACCAATATTTATTTATCAATGCAGAATAATAGATATAAAAAGGTAATAAAAAAAAAAATAATGAGATTTGGCCTGTAGTAAAAGTGGGCAACTGTCTTGGTAAACTCTACTAGTACATTACAGTTTTTCCAATCCACCCAATGGGAGTACGTTTTCTTCACTAAAATAATAGGTGAGCAATGAGCGTTAATCTCGGCCTCTGCTAAGCTATCTGTCACTGTCTCAAACTCCCATCACTCTGTAACTGCTGCTACTGAACAAGTTAAAATAGGGTCAGCACACACATATCTAATGCTTGTACCTTCTTGTAAATGCTGATTCATTTTCATCATTTGTACGAGCATGAGAAACATGCAATTTTCCACCGAAACGGTTTTGCACAGAAACAAATGCAGAATCTAGTGGATATTGTTACAAGACACATGGATTCCTGGATTTCTAATAATTTTGACCTACTGATTAGGTAAAACTGCAAGCTAAGAGGTTGGAATAATTGTGTATGATATTGCAGTGCCACCTCATGTAGAAATTTTATCTTATTAAAAATAAATGATTTGAAATGTAATTTTAAATATACTGGTTTGCTATCTCTTTAGGTGAGCCGCATTTTGTACAGTTTTGCTACTGCATTTCGACGCTCAGCTAAACAGACCCTTCTGTCTGCACCTATCCCACCGCAGACCCCTGACAGCGACATCTTTTCTTTCTCTGTGTCACTTGAGATCAAGGAGGATGATGGCAAGGGCTATTTCAGGTGAGGGCTTTACAGACTTGAGATGTCATTCCAGTGTTTAAAAGCTGCAGATACGGGCATTTCTGTAGTGGATCCTATTAGGAAAATTCCTTATTCGGCAACTTAATCATCTTTTTGGGTTTTATTCACTGAAAGGATAGTTGTGGTTTCAGCTCCCTCGCTTCTCTTTTTTCATTACGAAGGGCTATCTTTGGCAGGTTTCTCCAGCAAGGAAGGCTGAGCTTGTCTTGTAAAATGCAGAATTCAAAGGATGAACAGACTGAAGAAATCTCACCGATTTTGCTATGCATTATACACAAACCAGTCAAGTTCTTTCTGCAGGAGCGCTCGCTGTAGTTGGACCTTGTATAACATAATTTGAAACATTAACTCTCCTGTCAACTCTCATTTTAGTGTTTAACTAGTATATCTTTATAATTTGTCTTCCTGATATTTGCTTTTCTTTTTTACAGAAATGTAATCACCCCTTATCTCACCCCACTAGGATATACACTTTTTTTCTTTACATAAGATTTCTGTCATATTCCCTTTTACTTCTCTATTTTTGTCCTTAATGTATGTAACTCCTTTGCTGTTAAGGCCCCAGGTGAACTCTTAACATGAATGATTACCAGGGCCAGTCGCAAGTATTTGGTCCCTGGCTTTGGATAGGTGTATGCCAGGACCTATTGGCTGTTCAGTTACTATATGACCGTATGTTTAGAGTCTGTATCTATATCCATATACCAGTCCAACACTTAAAATACAGAGGTGAAGAACCAGACAATAATGGATTCAGCTTGAGAGTGGACACCATATATCATGGGTTCAGACACACAGGGACAACAGCATATCCAACCCCCTGAAAGGGTCCAGAGAACAAAAAAAAGATCTATAGTCTGTTGAGAGCGCACCTGCTGACATTGCTGGTTGGGTGAATACAGTCCTGTACTATGGGTTTAGCAAAATCTGTCTGTAAAAGGCAGTCAGGATGAACCCCATCCAAATGATAGCCAGCAGAACCCAGGACCAAAAGGACACACGCAGTAATAGGAGTGAAATACAGCATGGGGAAAACGGCAAATACTGATGTATATTAGGGGCAGTCTCACTTGGTTCTGCTGTTCTTTTACTTCTGTGCCACTTCTGGTATTTCTAATTTTGATATTTTTCTTATTTCCAGTGCTGTTCCTAAAGACAAGGACAAACAGTGTTTCAGGCTGCGCCAGGGTGCAGAAAAGAAGATTGTAATTTATGTCCAGCAGACATCCAACAAAGAACTAGCCATTGAGAGGTATTTTCTTTGATTTTTTTTTCCTTGTGCACCACATGTTACCATTTAGTAAACTAAGATAAGATACTGCAGTCCCTGATGTGGATTACCTTTGGTAACATTAAGAATTGCATAAAATATTACAAATATGTTTGGTGATTGTTGAGAAATCTGTTGGGATAATTGATATGTATATGTTTAGATATATCCTAATTATTCTGCAATAAAATTTAACTCCCTGATTACAAAACAAAAGCGAGAGATAGCTTTACTGCCAGAATTCTACAATGTCATATAGTGAAATCTTGCTTTGTATATTGAGACCACACATTTTTTTAGTCCTAGCTTTGTTTTCTTTAGTTTTATTTGTGAGGTTGATGCATATCTAAAAACTAATTTTTGCTTGAACAACAATCGCATATCTTTTTTTTTTTTTTTTTGTGGTTTGCAATTTCCATATCTGACCCACTAAATAGATATCCCTGATACATTTGACATGTATTCCTGTAATTGCAGGTGTTTTGGACTCCTCCTCAGTCCCGGTAGAGATGTCCGAAACAGTGACATGCATCTGTTAGAACTGGTGAGTGGAAGATTATTTCTTGGGAATGTATCTCAATTTTATGAGTACATAAGTTGTACATGGGCAACCTAACAGAAAATGTATCAGGCATACAGAATAAGGTAACTGTATAGTTTTTTGCATTCCTTAGGAGTCCATGGGTAAAAGCTCTGATGGGAAATCTTACATCATCACAGGAATCTGGAATACCAAATCTCCACATTTCCAGGCTGTGAATGAGGAGACACCAAAAGGTATTCAGACTGTCTCTGGTTGATCAATAATGGAAATTAGAGTTTGATCTGGCTCAATTAGAAACGAAAGCTAGTACAACGGTTACTTTCTACCTCTAATACATTTAATGAGCGTTAGCCAAAGGAAAAGCAAACCTGTGCCATCTAATATCTGCAAAGGTATAACAGTGATAACCATTTAGAGTTATAAACACAGCAGAACAGCATAGATTACATTTCTTAATTGGACACTCCACCCATCCAGTTGTACTCTAATGTATATGATAGCTGCAAGGTACCTCCTTTATATTTTCATGGTGTTCCTTTTGCAAATGCATGGAGGGTTTCTGCATATGTTCCTTCCTCGCCCTGGTTTGCCTGACTTTATACACCTGATAGCAATGGGTAGGGCTAAACACCTAAACTGAAAAATTAGGAGGGGCGTGCACATGCTTTTGGTCATATAGTGTACTTTAACATGCATTCTTGTTTAATGGAAGTGTCCCTTTAACACAGATTTATTAAGAATCCATTAACCGTTTATTATATAACTTCCTTGGTGTACCTCTTAAATTCTTGTATCTTTTATGATTTGAAGTGATAAGTATAGTAATGCACATCTGTTCTCACAGACAAGGTTCTTTATATGACCACAGCAGTTGACCTTGTGATCACTGAGGTGCAGGAGCCTGTTCGATTTTTCTTGGAGACCAAGGTCCGGGTCTGTTCTGCCAGTGAGCGTCTATTTTGGCCATTTAGCAAAAGGAGTTCTACAGAAAACTTCTTTCTGAAGCTGAAACAGGTAATCCAGACCTGAATCAATGTTCTTCGTTGTAATAATTAATTGTACTTTGCAGGCTTAGGTTAATGCGGAAATGGAAATATACAGAACTGAATCAACATACACAACAAATATAATGTATGAACTTTTTTTTTCTAATAATATGCAGATGCTCCAAATGCACCAGAATTGGACAAAAAAAAATCAATATATATATACCCATCACACTCTTATCATGCCCAGCATGTACTGGCTGCCTGGGCATTATAGGAGTGCGATTGCTGTTAGCAATTATATATATATATATGTATATATATATATATATATATACACATACACACAGTATTTATCTGTCTATAACACTCACTTTTATAACTAAAATAAGAAGCGGAAACCCTACCTGCATGTTATACGCTTATAAATCCTAGAGCTGCAAGACATCTCTTAGTCTTCTCCTATAATGCCTGCTGAGGTTGGAGAATACATGTCAAGGGATCGGAGACCATTCTTCCATAGAGAATCTAGATTTCAAAGGTGGACTTTCCTCTTCAGTTCACCCCACATGTTTTCAATGGGGTTCAAGTCAGGGGACTGCAATGGCCATGTTGGGACTTTGGTTTTATGGTCGGTAAACCATTTTTGTGTTGATTTTTATGTGTGTTTTGTATCGTTGTCCTGCTTGAAGATCCAATCATGGCCTATTTTAAGCCTTCTGACAGGTGTTCATTTAATATCTGTTGATATTTAACCATGGGCAGGATATACTTTTCCATATGGCTACTTCTCTGTGTGCTCCATATCCACCTCTGGTGTTTATTACCAGAAAGCTCTAGTTTGGTTTCATCTTACCATAGTACCCGATCCCATTTGAAGTTCCAGTAGTGTCTGGAGATGGTTGAGTTTGTTTTAGGATTTTAGGACTTTTTTTTCTCTCAAAACCCTCTGAAACAACCTGCGATGAAAGTGACGTCAGATTGTAGTTTTGGAGATTTTCTAAACCCCAAGATGCAACTCACTTCTGCAATTCTCTAGCTCTGATCCTTGGAGATTTTGACTGGAACTTCTTAGTTATTACTCTGATGATGGAAATGAGCAGTTTCAGTGCTTTTGCTATTGTTTTATAGTCACTTCCCATTTTGTGAAGCTCAAAAGACTTTTGCTGTACATCACAGCTATATTCCTTGGTGCTACCCATTGTAATTTGGCCTATGTGTTACATAATATTTATACCCATGTGAAACAGGAAGTCACAGTTGAGCAATTTCCTTTTCCTAGTCACCAAGGTGTACTAAAAATGTGAAATATCACTGGGAATATACTTCAACTATATTTTTTCATATGAATTCGTAGGGGGTGCCAATAATTGTCACGCATATATTTAACTTTTTTAACTGTTTACAATTGTTTTATATCCATGAGGTCATAACATTTTTTGTGTATTGTTTTGAACAAAAGATTAACAGGTAAAACAATAAACACATTTTATATTTGCCAATATTTCTAGAGGGCACTGTAAAATACCTGGGTTTACTGCTGAGATCTAATTTAATGTATTTCTTTTCCTGGTTCATGCTACCTGTTTTGTGAAGTGGCGCCAAAAATGCCAACTTCCCAAAATGGCACATTTTTAGTTTGGTTGTTAACTCTCGTACTCCCTTTGATCTGCAATAAATGTCTGTTTGATTCCCTCTTTTTGGCTAGTTGGCGTGTTCGGTTTCCAGAAAGGTTAATGTGCCATTTTGCTTGATGGATACCAGCAAGATTCAGCTCTTATTATTAATAATGAATAATTACTATATGGGATTTAATTCCTCTGTATGATTTGGTACAGATAGAGAGAAAAGAAAGAAAGAGTAACTGTGACACATTTTATGAAGTGATTTGCTTGGAAAGCGAATCGGAGAGAGAGCGAAGGAAAACGACAGCAAGCCCGTCAATTCGTCTCCCACACTGTGGACCTCAAGGGCCTAACATGCCTTCTCCACCTGAGGATGATGAGGAAGAAGGTGAGGTGTTTGAATGCAAAGGGCAGTTGTGTAGCAGCTGAAGCTCTGGTCAGTTAAAGGGGGGCTATGTTAAATGTTAAGTTTGTCAATACAACGTTTTAGGCAGCAAAACCATTATTAGACTATTCTTAGAAAAACCTGTACCGCAGCTCTAGATCAACAAAGCTTCATATTTATGGGTCCTCAAACATCCCACTACACAATGATTGTAACTTTCAAAATGCTGAAATGGCTGAAAATGGTTCATGATAATATTTATTTTGAAACATTGTTTTCCAGGCTTAGAAAAGGGATTTTCTTTTCCGCTTTTAGAGCATGCTTTCACATTGAAAAATTATTAAACTGACCTTCTCTGACTTTTTACTTAATTTATAACGCATCTGTCAGAAGGAGAGGTCAGTAGGGGACATTGTGGTTGACCCATCCCTGAGAACTGTTGCTTACTACTGTTACAAGCAGCAACATCAAAGAATGGAGAACGCATTTGATTAACCACAGAGTCGGCGCTTAGAGGCATTTTTAGTTTATCAGCAAAGTAATCTAGTTGGTGGAATGTCGCAATGAGATGACCTGGGACCTGTGCCAAAATGGGCATACAAATTTGATCTGAGGAGCAGAAGGGCATGACTGGAACTGTAACGCCACATCTTTTCAATGATGCTGGTTTTTGGAAAAAGCTGGAAATCCTGATATTCACACACTGTCACATGTTTTGATTTTTTTTTTTGTAGCCGTAGGAAAAAAAAATTGTTTCCCAAATGACCTTATTTCGGGTTTTAAAGGAACGTTTCCTCCTCTTGACCCTTTTGTTTGCATAAAGCTTAAACATATAACATTTCTGATGAGCATCTTCTTCCGTCAAACTTTATTGTGATTGTTAAAAGGAATGGGTAGATAAGTAAGAATTGCTATTTTTAGGTATAATATCTGCATCCATATATAAAATAATAAGATGTATTTTTTATTCTTTATTTTAAAAAACAAAAAAGAAATTCATTGTGTCAATCTAATATCTGGAAACACTAAGTCTGCATGCTAAGTAAAAAATAATTGCCAGCAAAAAGCATAGTTTTAACAGTTTTTACATACCTGTCAGCAATCCTGTGTATCTTAATATACAAACCCTCTAGTCACATGATAAGAAATCATAAATGTTTAGTATTAAGGCACTCAAATGCATATGTATTACAAGTGTCAGGCGAAGCTCTGAATCGGAGACCGTAGTAGTCTGTCAGACCAATGGAACCCCCCCAAAAGGAGTTTTTTTTTCACCCTTCCAACATATTCCCTCGGCAGGTTGAGCCCTTGAGTTGTAGTGTCCCTGATCCTTGCGATGATCCTGATCCCTGAGGCACGCTGTAGTTACGAGTGGAGAAAGCAGAATAATTGTAGGACAAGCCAAGGTCAGGATACCAGACCAGAGTAGAATACCCGGGTCAATAACAAACTGATCATGAAAAATACCTGGGACAGCAGAAGCTGTGGTTGTACCCCTTGCAAGTGCAAGAAAGTAATCTGCACAACGCCCCATAGACACTTCTCCCTTGTTATTTGGCTTACTGGTGATGTGTTCGGCCTAGTATGTACCGTAGTATTTTTTATATTTTATTTTAATTTGTTTCTACTTTTTTACATATTCATACCAAATGGAAGACAATACATTAAAATAGTATCAAAAGAGAGCCCCGTCTGTTTTTGTAAATCAGTATGTAAATTGCATGGCTACACTAAACATGAAAAAAGGGAATCAAGGCTGAATATACAAAGCTCCCTGGGCAACATTTTTGAGAATTTTTGGATATCAGAAGTTGTAGTGAACAAAGTTACTGGTGATCAAAAGAAGACAAATGAGGGAGGTATTAAGGATCTGTGGTGTAGGAGAGAGTGTAAAGAAGAAGAAAATGTTATTGATTGAATAATCTTAATAAAAAATAAAGAAGCAAAAAAAGTTTGAGGTTTTTACAGCAGGAAAAATGGACAAACTAGAAATGGTTCTTATCTGCTGTCTCTTTCATGAAATGTGTTTAATTTAAAATATACTCACTATGGCTCTTTATATCCATCTTCAGATAATGACGAGCCCCTCCTGAGTGGTTCTGGAGATGTGTCTAAGGAATGTGCAGAGAAGATCTTGGAAACTTGGGGTGACCTTTTATCGAAATGGTACTTAAGTTAAAAAAAATGTCCTTGTGTAATTATATAGCAATATGAGTCTTAAAGAGTAATGTCCGATTAGCGTTGACATCAGCAAGCCTTGCCCTCTTTGGTTTAATTTAAAAGGCCTTTATACAGACATTTCTTAGGACTTTCATGTCTTGGTTAGGGAAATATCTGTTAAATAATTAAAATATGGATTTGTTTTAACCCTGGCCTCTGTTTGAATTCATTAAATAAACGGCAGTTTCAACTAAGTGCATCATATTTAACAGTGCTCAACGCATTTGTATAGAAATTAGCAGCCAAAAGACTAACCTGGACACGAGCTTGGTATGTTTTAGGAGTCAGAAAACTGCTAGCTGTCTACCTGATGTATGACAAATACACGTTATAGAACAAACAGCATGTGGACACTTGACCACCGCAGGTATATGAGCTTGTTGGACATCCCATTCCAAATAAATGTGCATTAATATGGAGTTGGACCTATTTGAGGCTATAACAACCTCCACTCCTCTGGGAACGTTCTCCACCAGATTTTTGCGTGTGTGTGTTTTAATTTGTGCCCATTCTTTCAAAAGAGTTTTTTTGAGGTCAGGCCTGGCAAACAGTCTGTGTTTCAGTTCATCCCAAAGCAGTCCAATGGAATTAAGGTCATTATGATGACATTTTTTATTTATTTCAGGCATCTGAATCTAAGCGTGCGGCCCAAGCAACTTTCAACTCTGGTGAGAAGTGGTGTACCCGAGGCTCTACGGGGAGAAGTGTGGCAATTGCTCGCTGGCTGTCATAACAATGATTACTTGGTGGAGAAGTACAGACTCCTCATCACTAAAGTAAGAGCAAAATGTTGGGTTGCGCAAGTTAAACAATCTACTCTTCATGGGTTGTCAAGCACTGGCATTTCGGCTTTTGCACAAAAGAGCTTTTTTTTCCATTTTGTGGAATGGGAGCTGCAGTGTAATAAAAGCTGGAGTGTCAAAACTTTTAAAAGGTTACCTAGCTGGATTTTGGACATGCTCATAAACCCATTGTGCAAGCCAAGCAAATTCCCATGCATGCAAACACTTCTGGTAGCATGATATAATCACCAACTGCCAGAGGGGCTGGATGTGCTGTGAGCTGTTTCTGGTTATTACTGTGCTTCTAATACTTAAGTACGGTCTATTGCAGTCATTTTCTATACAATTGCTATATGTAGATTTACTTTCTGTACTTGTTCTCTTTGAACAAATTGGTTGTTATGTTGTATCAATAACCATAAAGTGCTTGACAGTCAGATTTGATTTTGACCCCAGTGCTGGGTATTTACATTGTTTAGATATCATTAGATAAGAACAATATACACCTGAAGTGTCAATATTAAATATAAATTAATGGGTAAATCATTAATACTGGGATTTAGAAATACATTAATCGCATGGTTTCTTTGAAAGCCCATGTAAACACAGCTATAGTGAAGTAATCCTCCAGACCAAATATCTATTATAAAAGCGCAGGCTTTATATGCTTCACCTATTTAAGCGTGAATGCCTTCTTTGAAAACCGGGCTTATTAGAGAGATGTGCTTCATTGTAATGCATTGAACACCATGCTCACTGTGAATTTTTTTTTCCAAATCTTATGCGGTATTTAAGATATAATATATCTTTTATATATATTTTCTGGTAGCTGCAAGGAGGCCATATGCGTTACAGGGGAAGTTCTGTAGAAAAAAATATTTTCTTAAGTACAGTACTGTATACAGTGAGAGATTTGGTTCAGCACACACATGTTTCATTTTGTTCCAGTAAACTCCCTTTATCCACAGACCTGGAAGCTGCCATTGTAGGCAGTCATGTGATATTTTGGGCGGCTCCCTGCTTAATCACCACACTGAGCGAATTCTTTTTGGCAATACTAATGAAGTCCTACTTATTTCTTCTATAGATTTTCATTTGTCAGTGTCCAGCCGGATAATGATTGAGTGTATTTGTCTAGTAGATTGAGCTAAAATAGGCTCGAAACACTAGGGATAATAATTCTGGACCGGGACCGAAAAATGACACCCCTCTCTATATATATCAGGGCCTAGGTGTTTGTAGCCCTGTGATCGGGGGGTGCTGCTGTCTGCCCAGAGGGACAGGGGAGAGGTTCTTTTCTTTGGTCTCCCCATGAGTGTGGAGAGCAGCCCCAACACCCCCCCTGCTGCCTGATCGCTCCATGAGAGCGACAGTGCAGCGTTAACCCCTTCAATTCCACAATTGTGTATAACACATTCGTGGCATTGCAGGGGGTATCATTTGTCCCCACAAGCTTGTCAATATATCAGTCAATGCTGTGCTCCAATGGAACATTAGCCTTAAAAAAAAAAATAGCACTGACCTGAAAGTCCAGGCTGCTTCCTGGTCAAATGCTGTGAGTTTAGTAAGTGGGCTAGATAACCTTGCTCTTTTTTAGCTGGCGCCTAGATTTGCAACAAATTTGTCAAGCCCTGCTATAATATTATATAATATACATAACACTACTATCATGCCCAGGTTCTAGCATGTACTGGTTGCCTACAAATATATGAGTGTGTTGCTGTTATCATCATAATATATATATATATATATAATATATAGCATTTTTTTAAGAGATTATTTTGCTGTGTTACTGACCGATATATATATTATATATATTTTTATTTTTTATTTTTTATTTTTTTGAGCAAATGATATACAGCCATTCATAGACACTTAGTTTAGGCCAATCAACGCATCACATAAAATATCAATATTGAGGGGAAGATCAGTCTTTATCACAAATTTTAGGGAGGTTTAGGACAACCCTTGACCAATTGACTAGGATGAATTGCAAAAAACAGATATAGTGATACACTAATATGAAAATAAATATTAATAGACACAAATGTGACAGTGTGCTCTAAAAACCAGACCTCACCACTGATTAGTGACAATAAGCTGAAACCCCCCCATAAATAACCACCCACTCTTTGGATGTGATAATCAGGATGGATTGATTGGGATGAATTGACGGATGAATTCAAGAAGGCACATGGTTTTAAAATACGAAGATGGTAACAAATATTGCAAAAGGGCAGTTAAAATAACTGTTTCATAATTTATACTTCAATAAGACAAAAAACAAAGGCAGGAGGTAAATGATCAAATTCTCAGCTAGCTTGTTACAGACCAGTGAGTCTGACGTTCTTGGAAATTACTTGAAAACTTGTTAAGGGATGTTTCTGCTCTGTTGGTAGGTGATTTTCTTTTAACATCACATTAATCAGTCTCTTGCCTTCCTGTTTTATTGGTGATGTTCCAGCGATCCCTTTTAGGAAATATCCAATATCTTTGTTGGTATTGCTTGTTTTGACTTGCAGCGAACAATTAATGTTTTTTTTTTATCATATTGAATGTTACGTTCAAATATTACTGAGAGAATGTATTTTTTTCTGGCTCCAGTTTGCTTTTCACTATTGTTTCCTTTTAATTGAGTGTTTCCCGTCACTGTATTTTCTAATTTTACATTTCACCCTCCCTTTGGTACTTCTGTATTGATGCTGTCCTCGTGTTGTCAATGATTGATGAATGTCTGGAGCCAGACCTGGAGTCTCAGATGAGGACCTCCTCAGAATCCTTGGCTGGGTCTTGTTACATTATAATCTGCGATTTCTGAGCGTTGCCAATGCAGTAGTGTGTGTTCTAGTTCACGCGTTGTGCACATGGTGTATTTAACATATCTTGTGGTATCAGGGATACATAAAGTCGGTGAAAGACATTCATTTAAAAACAAAGAACAAATTACCGGAGCTCAAATCAAAACCTGAAAATTCATACTTTTATTAAACATTTGGTACTGTTTTTGACCACACAGCATAAGCTTATCTGCCACGTTAACAAATACAGTGTCAATAAACCAACCCAGGGCAAATATCCGTGATAAGAAAGAGGGCAGCTTTATGTGCCGCACATATTTAGCACTTAACAGGGAGCGCAAACAAAAAATAAAGTGCTTCAAATTCAGTCTTAAATGGTAGGAGTCACTTTAATAATGGCTTTAGGTTGAGTAGCACCTGGCATCTTCAGAAATACTTGACAAAAAAAAGCAGGAAGGGCAATACGGCACAGTGTATTCAGGTTTATCCGGTGCCCTATCTAGCTTCAGCCCTGCCCTCGGCTTAACCCAGGGCAAACGTCACCAGCTGCCCCTCTGCACAACTGTCCTCATTGCTGAGTGCTTGAATATTATCTCATATGCCAGCACGTCAATTTTTAATAATTTGTGACGGCAGACTTTTTATCAGTGATAGAGGTTAAACATTGAAGCAAGTTAGAAACTAATGAAACATACAACCTCTAACAGTCCGTCAATATGGGTGGCAGAGCAAAATGGCGTAGTCATTTACAGATAATATCTACTGCAGCATTGGTGAGACATAGGATATGGAAATCATCAACTTAAAAACAAAAAAGAAGCCCCAGAGACTTTATCTGTTTTTCAAAGCTTTCATTTATGTACATTGACCAAAAAAGGAGCTTCGGTGGAAAGCATGCGCGTGTAGTGCTGCCACACTCAATCCACGTTCAGCCATGACTAGAGTGTTGGAAGTTATATCAATGTTGTGTTACATGTTATGTCTTGATATGTTATATCAAGAGAAGCATACTTTTAAAGGTGTTGTTCCACCTACAATGTTGCTTTAAAATTTTGTAGAAAAATCGAGGGGGGTGGAGCAATGACGTAGCACGTTGGTCGAGCTACGCGTGTGGTATGTCGGAACGGGGGTAGGGAGGTGAATTGAGGCTGCGGCATGTGATCGTCCGGGTTCTCAGGAGGAAATTACCTGGGGCGCCTTATCTCTCTGGTTGCAGCTCTCCGGATCTCCCGTGGCCTAGTTTTCTGGTCTCCCTAGCTTGCTGCTTCTGTCGGCTGTATCAATTGGCTGGGCGGCGGTTGGCGGTGGTGGCGGTGCCGGTATCCCGGCGCTCTCGCCTATGCCGGCCTGTCAGCCGCGGGATCCGTCGTGTGATCGGCTGCGTGACCCGCTGTTTTCTGCCTGATGTGTGGCCTCGCTGTTCCTGCTAATTCGGCGGTTTCTATATCGGAGGTGGCGGCGGTGTCGGTTTCCCGGCACTCCCGCCTATATCGGCACTAACCGTGCGGGAACAGTGTGGGCCTTGTTTGGCGTCTGCGGACCTTTGTGGCCTTGTGAGAGGGGGCTGCCTGGTCTGCTTAGGCCGGCTGTGCCGGCTGGGGCTGAATACAGGACGGATGGAACAATGCAGATGGACCACGCGGTTTGAAATCTGTGAAACCTGAGAAAGATCAGAGATTGCACCGAAGAAATTTATTGTGTGAAGCGATGTTTAAAGGCTGCCCTAAGCAAAGACGAAGGGATGAGAGAGTCCATAAAGAGATGAGTTTCTGGAGTTCCTGGGATAAGTACTCTATCAGTTTTTACATACAAACAAATGTTATTTAGACTTATTGAATATATATATATATTATATATATTTATTTTATTTTTTTGATTACTAACACAAGATTGAAATGTATGGCTGAGCATAATCAGAGCGCTTAGGGTTATAAACTTTAGGTGGAAATATTAGTTTAAGGAGGAAAAAATATTCGGCATATAGATACACAGTGGTATCACTTATGTGAACTGACAACTTGATATACTTGATAAAACACAGCTGAAATAATGGCTTCAAAAAAGACTCAAGAAAAAACTATGAGAAAAGATAGAAAAGATCAGAAAACAGAAAAAAGACTCTCCTTTTTTACTCCTCCTATTAAGCATGATCAAAGAGGGCTAAATGTGGAAGAAAGTATTACGGGATTTAATCAAACTGACGCGGATATTTCCCATATAAGCCCTTCATCAACAATAACGGATATGAAACAGTTTATACAAGATCAACTTACCGAAGCTCTAGATGCTCAGCTTGAACAGATTAAACAACTATTACAGAATACTCTTCAAGAGTTAAAGCTTGATTTAACAGCAATTACAATGAGAGTAAAACAAAATGAGGAAAAACTCGAATTTTTAGAAACTCAAGTCGATACTTACCAGGACACTATTAAACAGTGCGATAACAAAATGAAGTTTTTGGAGCAAAAAATAGCAGACCAGGAAGATCGGTCAAGACAAAATAACCTCAGATTCAGAGGAATACCAGAATCTACCCTGAATGATAATATTCAAGAATATATTGAACGCTTTATTGATATGCTTGGCATTAAAAGGCAGGAAAATGTAAAGATTTGGAATAAATGTTATAGAATTCCTAAACCTATTAATATGTCATCGGAGTTTCCTAGAGATGTTTTGATAAGTTTCATCTCAATTACGTTGAAAGATAACATCCTCAGCAAGACAAGGAATAAAACTTTCTGTAGTCCTTATGAAGTCATTAGAGTACTACCGGATTTATCCTATTATACAAGAACTCAGAGAAGAAGATTTGTAGAAGGAACGGCGATTTTGAAACAAAAAAACATTCGCTATAGATGGACACTCCCAGGGAAGATCACATTAACATATGAGTATAAAAATTATAGTTTTGATTCGCCAGAAAAATTAGAAACTTGGATGCCAAAAGAATAAGATTTTATTAATGCCAAAAATGCCTTGGGGGGGGTTCTTATATAATAAATTTTTTTTTTTTTTTTTTTTTTTTTTTTAGGTTTGCCTAAGAGATAATTAGCTAAATATATTCACAAGATACTAAACACATTACTGTAAGGTGCATTATGGATCTAATGGTTCGATATAGTATAAAGATATAATCTATCATAATCATCATCTTATTTGTTATTTTGGAACTTTTAATGAGGGATTTATTAAGAATTTAAGTATGTATTCAAACTCATAATTGTTATGACTTAAGTCATGTTACACATGGAGTGGGGTATAGTAATTTATTAGAGTTTACGAAATTATAATCACATAATAATACGGTTTTATTATATGTACCGATATGATGGTTTAGGGTGAAAACACTAAGTTATTTTATATGTATAAAAACACTTAGTACACAGGAAAAATTCAGCTGATACAAATTTTTTTTTTTTAAGGCACTTGTTAAGGGTGAAGATATAATAAGTTAAACTTACTCATAAAATATACACACTGTAAAGGTGCATTACGGGTTTGAGTAGCAATGGATATGGCCTAAGTCATGCTACATGGGTTTTTTTTCGTTTTTATTAAAGTTTATTTCATTATTTTTTTTTTTTTTTATTTATTTTTTTTTTTTTTTTTTTTTTTATATATATTATATTTTTTTTTATTATATAGTATAATTTATATATATTTTTTTTTTTTTTTTTTTTTTTATCCTTCTTCTCTCCTGCTCTAATTAAGAAATACCCATAGTTCCGACATACCATCAGGTAGGATTGGTAAACATCCGCTCTTGTATATCCCGCATTTAGGGGGATCTAGCGAGAGATCTAGGCGGATGTATATCTCTCATTTTGTAACTGAGATGTATACTGTACAAAGTCTTAAATGTTGTATAAGTGTTAAATGTGGTATTATTGTTTTGCATGTAAGGGAATTTTTTTTTTTTTTACGACCGAATAGAATGCATCACCAGGGTAGTAAAATATATGTATCAAGTAGAAAGCAATGCTTAAGTTTGCCACAATAAATGCCCAAGGTCTAAATTCCCCCCAAAAACGAACATTACTTTTAGATAGATTATGGTCGGAAAAGATACAGATTTGTTGTATCCAAGAGACACATTGGAGAAGTAGGGACAAAATAAATATGAAAACCCAAAGATTTCCTATCATATTTGAAGCTTCATTGAAAGAAAAAAAGAAGAGGGGGGTTGCAATTGT
>VKOC01025890.1:0-28521 GCA_009364415.1 Spea multiplicata
AGAATATCGTGAAGAATAATGTGATCGCTGTTTTGTTCAACTGAATAAAATAACTTTTTCATCTAAAAATGTTTGCAGTAGCAAATGTTTTGATTCCATTATGTCTAATGTATTCCATTTATTAGGGCCTTTTAACACTTTTGCTTTCTGGCATTTTAATACAAATAATGTGATAAAAAGAATGTTTTATAGTTATTTGTATGGCAAATAGTGTGACTCGGGTATGTATAAGGGGTGCGTGTGGGTATAATCACGTGAGCTTGATCGCGAGATAAACTATGGGGCTTGTCTCCAAATGTTTCCAGGGCTGCTTTTCATTCCCAGTCTAGCCCTGGTTGTTTGGGTGGTAAAATGCCACATTTGGGAACTTTGACATCTGGTCCCTCTGCCCCATGTCCTATTTGGGACATCTTTGAAGCCAGTTAATTCAATTTACCCCATCAAACCATATTATTTGTACTGAATGCAGTGCCTGTAATTCAACCTACAAGGGGAGCACAGAGTTCTCAGAAGGGTCTGGAGAGAAACTCTTGAGAATCTGTTTATTTTTTTAAAGGGTGCTGCTATCTTGTGAGAGGCAAACCCTCTCGCAGTGGTGCTTGCGACTTCTTTCTGAAGTGGTCACAGTGCGTCCTGGGGTGGGTTTTCATTGTTGCTAGCAAGGCATTTCAGCAACACCATTTAAGCTTCAGATGCATAAACAACTGTATTGCAAATAAGAAAACACTAACTTGGGCTGGAAAGCCCTCACCATGTATCAAGTAAAAAATAACAGATAAGAGAAACAGTATCTGTAGAGTATGTTATAAGTAATGGGATCTCAATCAAACCAAATAATTAGTCAATATTGTATCACAGCAATTAGCTTCATATATAGGATAGAAACTAAAATAACCATATACTCAGTCAGTCTGAAAACTGTATATACTATTATGAGAGTTTGCAAAAATGTCACACAACACAATGTTACGTGACCCCTTCTCCTCTTGGAAATTATAGAAATAAAGAGGCAAGGGCTTACCTCTTTTTTTTCCACCAATGTACCAGTTCTCCGTGGGGGCAGGAGCCCTGTTGCCCCCCCCCCAGGTCCACCAAAGAACCAGCAGTTTTTAACATGAGAAATAAAATTGTTTTTCTAGTTACAGTAACAGCTACAATTAATAACTTTATAAATGACACACGCGACAAGATTTTTACATTTAAAAGTGGGCAGCATGAGCGATGCCAAACCAGACCAAGCTAATTCGCCCACCAGAGTCAAAGGTTCTTCCAGGCTTAATTAAACTTTTTCCATGGTGTCCCTGGAAATAGACCAATCCATCACATTTTATTACATCTTCCCCAGCTCATAACCTGTAGAGGAAAAACCTTCCGTATAAAAATACAGGGACAAAAATCAAATAAAATGCACACCACTGGACCAATATGTCAAAAAGAGAGAAGAAAAAAACAGAGGAAAGCAGATCATTTTGATGTATCTGTGAGTGCTGGATCTATGTGTGTCTCAGCACACTAAGAGAATCAGGTTCCCTGTGACTGTGTTTTGCCCTGATGTATACAATATAAATGAGCTTGATGGCTTCTGGTCTGATGAATTTATTTGTAGAGCAGTACTTGCCTGGGCTAAAGGTGGAACGTGCTGTGACTGAGGAATCTTTCTTGGCTCTGGCAGCTTTATTATGATCACCAAGAAGCAGGGCAGGGGATAGCTCACTCAGATTATACATAATGCAGTGGCATAAAACACTTACTACTGTGACAGGTAATACAGTAGCCAAGGCTGAAATATCTCACCATCTTCTCCAATGTGTCAGACACAGAGAGAACAAGAGCAGACAAATCAGATCACTTTCAGGGCTGCTCTCTTTAAGACCGAGGAGGAACCTCCTTCTCTGGCATCTCTACCTCTCTCTCTCTCTTGTGCAGGGCTGTAAATTACTGTCAGCACAGAGCAGTCACTGCCCTTATCTCCCACCTTCACGTCTCATGCAGCCTCTCACTCTCTTTCATTATTTGCCATCTTCGCTCCCTCCTTCGCTCCTTTTGCTGATCTGCGTGAAAGGCAGCGCGTTTACTCCGTCTAAAGGAGGCTGCAGTGGGAAAGTTGGCCCATCCTGCCATGCAGGCTCTCCTGCCTCACTCACCCTGCCTCCCCCATCCCATCACATTAGTTCTGCCATCACACTGCAGTTTGAACTAAGGGATCTGCAAAAAAAAAAAAAAGGGGGGGCATTCCCCGGGCTGTGTGTGATCTCCCTGGCTCCCGTGTGTAGATGTGCATCCCCTCCCGGCTAAGCTTCACATCCTCAAGGCTCCCTTCATCTGCTCTCTGCTGTGGACTGAGTGCTGCTCACTGCCGTGGATGGGAGAGCAGTCCTTTATACCTGCCTTTGCCAGCAAGTGGAAAACGTCCACTCACGCAGCGGTTCTCGTCTATGGACCGCACGGAGTAGCTGCTCCACATTCCACTCAAGTCTGAACTTTTGCGTCCGCTCCAAGGTTACTCACCTCGCTAAGGTAAGCCGATCTCCCTATCTGTATCGTTCACGTATGATGCGCTCGCTACACCTTGCCATGCCCGTTGCCCCCTCTGCTTATGTATTTACCAAAGCACCTGCGTTTGAATTTAACCCATACCTTGCCAAGGGCCGTGTGACAGTCTGTTACTAGATCACTATCGGTATTATAATCACAGTCTGATCATTAATAGCAGCATTCTTCTCTGAGCATTCTATAACCCCGCTCTTATCGGCATCGGTTTAAGATCGGGGGGTCCCCACGCAGCATATCCGTGCCTCATACGGCTTGAAGTTAATATGCGGCTCACATCTCCCGACAGGTCTGTTGCATCGGGATACCGTGCAAGGGAATGCTGAGCCAGGCGGGCTCCCCTGAGCTAGTATACTATCACTTACCGTATATCGTGCACGATCCCCCCTAAGCCTCCGACTGGGATGCTGCGGTTTATAAACAACATGCCCGCATATTAGGATCATTACGCATTCCTATTGTGTCGAGCTAATAACAAGAGCTGTTTATTTAGCTAAATGGATAAAACATTTTGCCAAATATAAGTAGTTTGTTTATAAATATTTCAAATGATCATTTATTTATCTACTTACCATGATCTCTAACAGAGCGAGTTCTGCTATTAAAGATGTGTTCCAGTTCTTTTTTCTCTTCTATGTACATATTGCAATATGTATCTATAGGGTGAAGAATGGTACTCTGCAAACTCAGTTACTGCAGAATCGCAGGGTATGAGTCAAATAAGATAATAATGATCATAAGTACAATGATGACCTTTGCTTTTTTATATTATATTGCGGCTTTTTGTATTCTTTTGTCCGGGTTCAATTGCTTAGCAGTCATGTGCTTCTTCCAAATCTTAGACACCATCTCAAGAAAGGATTTTTTTTCCAGCACAGCGGGTAACAGAGATCTTAAGAGGAGAAGGGGGGTTACAGAGATGCCTAAATTAAGTTTGTGGCTAAAATTATGGTTGTCGATTTGTACAACAAAGTTTGCAATGATTATTTATTGTGTAGAGAAGAGAAGGTGGAAGAATTTGGAGTTCCCCAGAAGGTGGCTGCTGTCTCCTGAAATAATTCTGCAGTCATTGCGTCTCAGTGTGGCAACTGAATATAGGTTATCCCGACATCCATATAATTAACATTTTCCATCTTAGTATTTCACGTACCTAGTTTCACTAAATGAATGCCCCGCGGCTAGAATTAACCTTTCTTGTGTAAGTACCCTATTTGTTAATGGTTTAAGTCAAAAGGAGGAGAAACGTTAGAACAAGAGGTCATGATCTATTACTAGAGGGTCAGAGGTTTGGATGTAATGTAAGGAAGTTTTACTGATAAATGATACAGCCTCAGGTGTGGTAGAGACTTAACATAGTAAGGGAATTTAAGCATGTATTGGATTGGCATAAAGCCCTGAATAAAGAGAAGACCAAGGGCTGATTAAGGTCCGAGTCTACATCAGGAAAATGGGCAGACTAGATGGGCCGTTTGGTTCTTATCTGCTGTCAAATTCTATGTTTCTATGTTTCATATTAAACACCATAAGCTTAGGGATGCACGCACCACAGAGTGCGAAACACTGACGTTAAGAATAATTTAACATTTAACTGTTATGTATCCTTTAAAATGTGGCTGCTTTAATATTTTCTTCTTTTTTCTATTGTTTAGTCTAAATTATTCCTAGACATTTGCAGACTCCCAGTACACTTTCTAACAGCAACAAAATATACCTTGAGTAAAATGCCTACAAAATCTGATTTTAACGTGTGTGGTAGGTTGCAAAGTTTGGTATACCCCCTCTCCCCCCCCCCAAAAAAAAATCCTTAATATTTACTCTCGCATCACAGAAGACAAACAATGCAAAATGGAAAATGACTCTGTAGTTGCTTGACTGCCAAGCATTTTAGTACTGTATTTAAGTCATTATCCCACTGGTAATCACGCACAATAAATTAGTCCACTCTTTTACGTACAAATTACTGACATTTAGTATATGAATACATATAGACTATTTATCAGCCCATAGACCAATGAGTGGATCTGATGTGACTGCGGTTTGCACCATATGTAATTTAAATGAAACCGTAGGCATATTTCTTGTTATGGAAAATGGTACTGGAAATGGAAACCAACAAAGGCATTTGGCCAGTTTGTACCTCACTTTATATTTTCTTAACCTTTTAAGTCCAAAGGGGTTTATAGAAGTGAAAAGAATACGTTTAATTTGTTTTGTCTTCTAATAGAGAAATCCCAATCCCCAAAATAATGTGTTAACAATAATAGTAATTGCTGTTCCTATTGACAGCAAGTTCTGTGTGTATGCTAGGCGATGCACCCAATAATGACAGATTTTAACATTTTTCACTTGTTACTGTTATCATGAAATGAACGCTGATAAGGACCGTAGAATATCCCCCCTACACTAAAAGCATCAGGTTTTGCTATCTTTGACATTGGCTTCAGAAACCCCAGTTTTGATTTTAAAATACCTATACATCTTACAATATGTATGAAAGTGTCCCATGTGTCAATAACAAGATTTTAACAGCATTTGAAGCTCCGTCTTAATATTATCTCTTCATTTTATATTTGTGGAACGAGGAACTCATTTTTGTTACAGGTTTTGCTTTTTTTTGGTGCAATATGAAAAAGACTAATATGCCATGTACTGGGGAAGTGTGAAATTGGCCTTTGAATAAAAAATAACTGTGTGACTCTAGTCACCTCTGCTACTTAACTTTCAATCTTCTATTTTTTGATACTTTCACTACAAAATCAATAAAAAATGTACTGTCCTTAACTGTAATTGATACAGAACAAAATGTGAAGAGATCTTGATTAATTTTGATTTTGAGAATGGAATTTGCCCAATCTATCTCATTTAGTTCTTTATACATGCCTTTTGTAAGAAAAGGCAGTCATACCTATTTTATCAGGGGTTTATTTGCCACATGTGGTCATGTTCATCAACAAAAAGTGACACCCAATTTATGCATGGAAGCTTGCTAAGCAAATTATGCATAAGAATACAGAAGGGGATTTTGCCAGAAACAATAGTTTTTCCTATAGAAGTAAAAAAAAACTATGGTATAGTACAAAGGACTTTACTGTTCCTTTAAAGCTCTTCTTTGAATTTATTAACAAAATAATTTCTAAATACTCTCTCTAAATGCATAAATAGAGTTAGCTAATAATAATATTCCAGTTAATTACATATATGTAATGTGAAAGGTAGAAAAAAGCCTCCATTGGGAGAATGTGTTCTTAATTATGCTTCTTAGTTCACACTGTAGTAAGTGGGACTATGGGACTAATAAAACCCACACACCACATTTCCAAGCCTTATCCTGCTATGACAATGTATGGTAAGGCAATGTTTATAAGGTTACAGGGCTACTTAAAGGGAATTCACTGCATTTGACCCCTCGGCAACATCTGATGGCCATCTTGGTATGTGGAGCAAGGGAGCTTACATGGGCTGTATTTTTTATAATAGGTTTATATAACTTACCTTATATGCGGAGGTGGGGGACACCATTGTGCGTAGTCATATGATATTTGGGTGCCCCCTACTCACAACCACACAGTGCTGATGTGTTTATGGCAGACGTTATAGGCCTTCTTTTGCTAGACTAAGACAAACATACTTATTTGAGCTTATCTAGTTGATTGGGTGTAAGCATACATTGTGGATACATTTTCATTACATATGAAAGTAAATAGTGTTCCTAATTATTGACTTGTGGTTGTGTTCCTGACTGGCTTCAAGTACCACAGACTTAACAAGATATTTATTTTCATAAATAATTGGCTTTCTATGGACTTCTGGAAAAAAATAGTGTATATTTTATGTGATGGGATGTTGCCATATTGTATAGATATGTGCACATCAAAACCGAAGCTGTTAGAATGTTTTTTTTTTAAATATCATAGATTGCACTAGACCATGAGTGTATAAACTGGGCAATGTGTCTGAATTTATAGACACCTATTGGGGGCCGTACATTTGTAAGTGTACTTGATACTCCACAATATATACGGTAATTTGATTTGCAGCTATGTTTAGTTGTATGATGAACAGGTCCATAAAAGTACATTGTAATATTATCTCACATCAGTCACCCTCCCGACACTCAAACAACTCACAGATATACACTCATAAAGGCGCACACACAACTACACAACTCAAGTAATGTACATGGGCACACAAGACCTCAGTACACAACACTCACAGATATGCACTTACAAAGGAGCTCACAGACTAGTGCTGTCAACAGCAACAACACATAAAACACAACTCACAGACTTACAAGTCAGAGAATGGGTTTAAAGGGCCAGATGTGGACCGCAGTCCCCATGTTAGACAACACTGTACTAGACATTGAGTCATACCTAGCATAGAATATTTTTTTTTAACCAAACCACTTATAACTGACTAAGACCCTACATTGGGAGTGATAGGTTCTATACAAAATGCAGATGTGATATCATAGTATGTCATCACAGGGAATATTAGTGCCCACTGTGTGCTACAATTAAATCATTCTGTTACATGATACGTGTACATATTAATATACAATAATTTGTGAATGGATTTTTGTGTTTAAGCCAACAATTCTACTTTCCTGTTTTTATTTATTTTAACAATATCAGACAAAACAATAAACATAAGATGTAAGGGGAGTCAGACATATGTTGTATAGGTGTAGCTACTGTGCCCCGTTCTTCTACAGTCTGCATACTAAAAAAACTAATGTGGTCTCATGCCACATCTTGTAACTGGAATTCCCATTTTTCATCAACTAATGGAAATGTCCTGCTAGGATCAGAAGCATTTCCATTGCTTTTGTGCAGTCTCTGTGCATTACATTACATTTATTTATATAGTGCCAGCAGATTCCGTAGCGCTGTTAACAGTCAGGGGAATAAATTAAAATCACCCACAATAACAAACAGGTATAAAGGGAGATCTATGATAATTCATATCATAAATAGATAAGTCATATTTTTTAGAGGAATCTGAAATCTTTTGAAATTCGCTGAGTTTGTTCAGAGGCAGCCTTTGAGCTTTATAACTATTATATCTATCTAAAGTTAAAATGCAAAAAATGTGTGAGAGAACTTAGTTGCAATGATAATAAAAATAATATAACAGATGGAAAAGGTGTCTTAATGTAGCTATTTATTCTCACCTCCTCCACTCCATCAGGCAGATAAGAACTGTTGTCAATTTTGAAAACAGAGCAGAATAGAATGAAAAGCAAAGCACTCCAGAATGGGCAAATACCTAAGAAAATACACAATGATCCTTTTACCATCAATGCACATTCATTATGTCATTTAAAGATCTGAAGATTGCTTAACAACTTTTAAAGAATATGTTATCATAATGAGGTCTTTATGGGTGCAAATTAACTTTTGTGTTTTAGCTTTTTGCTGGGTAAATTGTGCTAGAATATATTACTGCAGCTCATGTCACAATTGCCAAAGTTATGTGGGTGCATTTACTAGCAATTCTAGTAGTAGAAGACTCCAGTCATAAGAGGACAAACACATTGACTGTTAGCTTTACTACATTAATAAGAAATATTAAGGCACTAGCAAGCAATAATATAGAAAAATAGAATTTAATGGCCGGAAACCATTCTCCCCGCATTTTAACCCATATTAACTATGTTAACCTCTATCATTTTAGTTGGAAGACTTTTCCACATATCTCCTATCCTCTCAGTGAAGTCACACTTACATTTTATCTAAACCTCAAAACCACTAGCCTTTGGACTACCCCTTGTCAGAAATATACTGTACTTTCCTCGTGTTCTTAGTTTTTTGGGGTTTGTTACCACCCATGTACAGCATTTATACTCAGTAGTATTCTTCCTTCATCTCTTTAGGTGATGTATTTGCTCGAAAAACAATGGGCATAGCAGTAAGAGTTTATATACTGAAAAGAAGATATTCCTGCCGCTCTTAAAATGGAAAATAGATAAATCAATGGAAGAAGATGGAATGCACCCAAGAGAATTACAATAATTTAGGGCTTTGCTTCTTGTACGGTTAAAAAGCTATTTAATCACAATCTGATTCCTCGTCACAAAAAATATACGCAAACTCAACTCAGTAGAAAAATATATAAGTGGAAAAAGTATAATAGGGCCTTAATAACTGTATAATCATAATACAGTGTACTGCTAGCAATTCTTTTTGATATAACATTTTACTTAGAGGTGAATAAAAGGCCACATTACTAACCGTAGTTTTTTTTCTTTATCCGAATATTTCTCTAATATCTAACCATCGTTACATGTTTTTATACAAATAATGCTTAGCTAATGAGAACTTGATGATGGCCAATGGGTTTTATCCTAGGTTAGGTTTGGGCATGGACGCTTGCATAGGATTAATTCAACAGAAATATTACATACAAAAAAACCTTTCAAATTAAACACATTAGGCACAGGCAATAAGGGTAATTAGAGATATAACAACATGTCTTGTCCTGGTGGAATAAGCTAAATGGTTAATTATTTAAGTAAGATCGTGGCAGCTGCAGTTCAGTGGTGATGAATGTAAATAATGTACTTGAGGTTTTAAAAATCCAAAAGGTAAAATACAGTATAAATCATACCGTGGTGTCAGTGGAAACAGAGGACTTGAAGGAGCACTCTAGTCCTATTTTTATTTTAAATTGCACATTGGACACTAATGCATAACTCAGAAGGACGCTCATTCTTGTTGCATTCTAATAGAAGCCGAGAGTCGTCAATAGAAGCCAGACACATGTACGTATGAGAACGCTGATGTTTTGGTGGCATATATTCTATTTGCTGCTGTTTCAATGAGTTCAGTGAGAATGATACCAAGCATGTACAATAAATGTATTATTATTATCTTTTATTTATATAGCGCCAACAGTTTTGAGATGTTTCTTGAATGTTGGGAGGGAGGGTGGATGCTTAACGTTCGGTGTGGGAGTAGATTCCAGAGATATGGGGCAGCCCGAGTGAAATCTTGTAGACAGGAAAAGGAAGAGGTGATAAGAAAGGAGGAGAGTGTATAATGGTTACTGGCTTCATTAGAGGTAGCCAGGAAAAAATATTTAAAATGTAAAATACAATTTCAGTGACCAGACTGTCATAAACATGCTCTCATTACCTGGTGTGCTGTGCTAAGTGTCTGTGGCTTCAAGTGAAAAAGGTAATATTGTAAATAGCTTGATTGATGTATATTGTGCCTGGTGAGAAGTCGGAAAGATTTTGAGCTACACTACTAATTGAAACTCATAATGTAAGCTAGACTTTTACATGAGGATTTGTATGAATTTTAATGAAATATGCCACTTTTCCTAATTTGTACAAATGTCCAAGAATGAGGCGGGACCCCAACGAAACAGACAAAAACAGCAGAGAGCTCGCAAATTTTCACTTGCATTTAGTTGTTTTTTTTCACTCTCACTTTCTCTTACTGACTCTCAGTCACTGTCTCTTACACTCGCTCACACTCTCTCTAACTCGCCACTGTTTTTTACGGAACCACTGTGGAAGGCCTGCATAATACAGCCGATAGTAGGAAAAAGCGTTCCAAGAAGACAGAAGAAAGAATACAGAAAAACAAGAAGAGGCAAGACAAGAAGCGGAGGTATAGAAAATGGGAAGGGACACGGAAATGGTTGGCGGAGAAGGTAGGGAGTCATTGAGTGAGAGGGGGTCATTACCAGGAGAACGCATGGTACCAGGATGCATGCATGGAGGCCCCACCTCGCAGCTTACAGGACTTAAAGGATCTGCTGCTAAAGTCTTGGTGCCAGATATCACACCACACCTGATTTCTGGAGTCCATGCCTATACAGGGCTGTTTTGGGGGCAAAAGTGGGACCAACACTTATAGGCAAGTGGTTATAATGTTATGGCTGATCGGTGTATTATACAGGATAAGAATTCCAGAAACAGGAGTACTGAAAATCCAATATATATAACATAGTAAAAGGCACAGTAATTATCTTAATAGCATTCAGGGTGGTATGTTGCATCCAGAAATCTATATGAAAGTAACTGATTTAATTATACAATTTTATTAAAGCACTTAAGCATTGTTTTTTTGTCTCTAAGGTAACATGTGGTTGAGAGAATTGAAGCTATGATCTCATGTATACCCTTGACCCTGTGCATACATACTGTAGATCCATGATTATATGCATGCACAGAACAGTGATCATATGTATACACAGTTTTATGATCCCATCTATACACAGAGCTAAGTATACATTGAACCACGATGTCATACATACACCGAGCACCCTGTGCTTAAAAAAAAAGGCAAAAAAGGAAATGAAAAGAAAGATACATTTAGAACATGAGAGTAACTGAGAGTAAGGTTTGTCAAAATGGACAGTATGTAATTAGTGGTGATGCCATCAACCACACTTTTATTGCTTGCCGTAAGAACCAGTGACAAATAAGCCTAGTTTGCAATCTCATGTATATAGCAACATGGTCACTATGCAGTCTGTCTCTTGGAACACATCTATTTGCAGTGTTGAGATATCACAAAACGCAACCTAGACTAGAGACAAGGCAGCATGTGTGGATGGCCGTTGAGCACTGGTGATGTTGTAAGTGGTGGAATCTTAATACGTATGTATATAGTAGCTGCTGTTAAACATGACTATACATAACATTATATAGCATATTTGTAGTAACTGCAATGGAATATAGGAGTGCATATGAACATACTTACCTAAATGTAGTAGTTGTAATGAATGTTTCCTGAAAACAATGTACCCTTCAGACCAATACACAAGCCCAAATAAAGACGTGAATCCCAGTTTGGGGTAACCCAAGCTTTCTTGCAAAATTGTATTCACTTTCTCCCAATAGTGATACTCTCAGAGAACTAGAATGGACAGTCATTTTACCCTTCTCTATGGGGGTCCCATTGGGACATTTCTGTCAGCTGGAGACAGTAGGCACCTTTTTTTTTCAATATTACCTTTAGGTCCATATTAGTTTTAGGTCCATACCTAGCTCTTATTGTGCACTAGGTCAACTGTATTTCTAGTACCCACCTCATGAACATCCTTACTTTCTAATATATGAAAGCTGACCTCACCAACTAGATGTCCGAGGCAGCTTTAAATGTTGCCTTTATGTTGGGGCTGTGCCAGATCACTTTGGGGTTATTGCTGACTGATATGGTATGGCTATGGGTAGACTGGTTGCAGTTTTACCTAGCTTACTGGATACTGGATACAATATTACAGAGGTTGTTGATGTATTTTGGTACCAAGGTAGCTTGCAGATGAAACAGTGATTCTTTCTATGCAACCTAGCAAAGTTTTGTCAGAAATAGAAAAACACTTTTGAAAGAAAAAGATCTCTTGAGTTCACTTTGTTTTCTGTTAATCAACTCTACTTTAAAGTACTTACTTGGATTTATCGCCTACAGGTCCTTTGAGAATCCTATTATTTATAACCTTATCTAGTTAGTTACTTTGTAGGTCAGCAGTCTATAAACTGCCCGAAGCAAGAAGATGAAATGTTTTTTTGTTTTGCTGGGTTATTTTTTGTGTCAATACTTTATTTCTGGCTTTGTGACAATGCTGACCTTTCAGTTCTTTTTTCTAAAACTACATTTTTTGATGCTATATTTTGTTGTTTGCTTAGGCTGAACCTAATGAGATCCTTTAAAAGAATGCAAACTTTCGTGAAAGTAAGGAAAATCTTTTTTCATCTCCTTGCTTTAACATTTTAGTGTTATATCTTACTGTTATGGTTTGGCAGGAATTGGAGCTGACCGCACTGACCGCAATGTCTGAAAAGCCAAACAGACTCATGGTAAGCGTGTTTCTTGGTCTTGCGGATGTTGAGAACAAGCAGCTCCATTATGGTTTAGGCTGACATGCATCGAACCATAGAGACTGTCACCACAAGGATATGATGGTCCTCATGGAGGAAACCCGCGGTTGCTCACGGGGAGGCTAGAGTCCTGGTGGCGGACCTGACAAGTACATTTGGTCAAATGTTTTGAAAAATAGATTTGCACAACAGCATACTACCCAACATTTCAGGTGTATAAACCACTCTCGGGGGGGGGTCCACTGTCTTGAGCTGAATCCTTCATATTTATTAGTTATTTGATGGCACTGCATTCAACCATGCAAGTCAATGGATCCCAGCTTTCTAATCACAATGTGCTGTGACATATACCAGGAGCTATAAATTCATACCTGAAGTTCAATGTGTGTAAAAAAAAAACCACAAAAAATTACTACCACAAACTTAGGCTGTTGGTAGAATTACCTGACAAACCCATGCATGGGTGGTTTCACTGTATTCAGGAGATGTTGCTGAACACATATTGGGGTGTTATTTTGAAGTTACATATTCCAAAAGCTCTAGATTTATACCCGAAGAACAATTTGTGTGAAAAAAATGACTAACATAAAGCTTATCAAAGGCTGGTAGTAAAATTAGTGCATGGATACCAAATATATATAGTTTGATGGGGATACATTGAAGTGACTGAATTCAAAGGTGTCCCAAATAGGGCATGAGGACATGATTACCAGATTTGAAACAGTTTGGTTTTGAAACAGCAAAATGCTATTTGTACTTATTGCCCTAAAACGTGCAACAAAAAACCCAAAACAAAACATAAAAACACTGGGTATTTGTATACCCAGGACAAATCATAGAATCTATTTGGCAGGTTTTTTTCATTAGCTTTAATAGATGAGTAAAATATTTTTCAAATATAAGTGAGAAAAGGTGCTTTTTTTAAAAAATGTCTCCGTATTTTATTATTTTTATAGGAAATGATATGATACAATCAAAATAATGGTATCTAAAGAAAGCCCTTTTTGTTCTGAAAACTACACAATATATAAATGAGAGAGAAGAAAATTACAGCTAAAAAAGAAATAACAACCTGGTTCTTAGGGGTTAAACATTTGGTGTTCAAGTGAAATAGAAGGTCACAGTTGTATTATACCTTTGAAAGAGGTAATTGTAGCTTATTTCTTTTTGGTGACTGCAATGGAGGAGATATATATATATCAAAGTATTTAAGTTTCTGCTTTTTATTTTAAGGAAAGCACAAAACCAGATGGTCTCATTAATAGGACATATACAATATATTTCTTCCTCCTAGTAACCCGAATAATACATATGGTAACTGGTAACAGTAGAATACATATACTCCTTTTGATCTGCTTGAAATTGCCAGGAACTAGGAGAAAGTACCCTAAACATTCCAAAATCAACTAATTATAAAGTAAATGTTTTTTATTTTTATTTTTTTTCTACAAATCTTTTACTTTGAGGAATTTGCTTGCTCATATTATATTTAAGGTAAGACAAAGTCTCTAAAGCATTGTTAAAACCATGGTTCTGGTTATTACAATCAGCAGAACATCTTGTTACGTGATACACAAGCAGTGTCCATAATGAAAAGAAACATATTTTCAAACAATAAGTACTATGTTTGTTCTTTTTAATATATTATTTCTGCAATAAAAATAGTAGTGCCATTATAATCTGTACAAGAGTTGTTATTTTGTTGAAGTACTGTTATCGCTCAAGTTATTTTAGTTCCTTTTATCATGTTGATTGTGTGCATAAAATTAGCATGAAGAACATAAAAAAAAACCCCATCCACATATATTTTAAAACTGTCCTCTCTTTTTGAGTTGGCACATAACTGCAAATTACCACTTGAAAACAAGCAATACAGAGCGAAGTAGGTATTCATAAATTACAGTAATTGACTAGCACTAATTCAGTTAATCACAAATATCTTCACTCAGGCAATACATTGTTCAAAGCATAATGACTGGGCTGGCAGTGCATTTTCAACAGACAAAAGGCTATTTATTTTTAATATAATTTAAAAGCTGTATTTTCGAGTTGCTTTTTATGTTGGCAACTACTAGCTTTGCAGCACCAAGTAATACATTTACACTTTAGTTGATAGATGCATATCTAGAGTACATTTGGTTTATAAATAGAGCTTTCACTGCTTTTTGTATAGCTCCTTCTGACTCAGTTGCATCTAGTCAGTAAATGTCAGGTTAATGCAAGTTAGTAATTGAGGTAGCTTTGCAACAACACCCTGGCACCCAAAGAGTGCATTAATTGGAACTTGCCCCCTCCACTCTGAGGTTAGATGTAAGTGTAATTAGCATTTTTTGTTTTATTTTTTAATACATGCTAACTCCTTTCCATAAGACCTTTTCCATCACAGACCATAGGGACTGAAGGGGGGGGTATAGGTGTACCCTCAAATGTGTAACTTATATTTTAAACCCCATTCCATTTGAATCTTGTATAAATGAGAGTTGGCTGCAGTAACTATGCTGGTTTGTTAGTACAAGTTCACTGGACCTTTAGTGAGTAGAGGCAATTCTGTTAATCTTTTGCAGGGTTTATGCAGTTTTCAGCTATTCTTCAGTAGTTGATATGAAGCTGACTGCTCTTGAACTCCTTGGCATTAAGACATGACTGAAAAGGACACATAAGGCTTACATAGATTTATTAAGTTTGTTCGATTATAAAATGTGGGTTTTGAGAAAGCAATAGGACAATAGGCTAATTTAATGATGAAAAAAATAGAATATACTGTATTTGCTCGATGACCCTGATTATAAGACAACCCCCCCAAAATCTGAATCTTAATTTAGGAAAAAAAGCCTAAATATAAGACGACCCTATAGCCACTCTGCCCCAGAAATGCCTTATACCCCCTATTATGCCACTGTGCCCCATGATATGCCTTTTGACCCCCTATGTGCCACTGTGCCTCCAGAAATGCCTTATACCCCTATATGCTGAAGTGCGCCGAGAGGTTGCTAGGCGCCCCTCTCTTTCCTCTGTGTAAAAAAAATAAAATAAAAAACAAAAGACAAGGCTGCCGGGGATCCGAGCGATCCGGGACATGTGGTCACCCTAGCCCGTGGCACCCCCTGACGAGCGGCACCCAGGGCGGACTGCCCCCCCCGCTAGGTACGCTACTGCTTATGCCCCCCATTTAACACTCCCCCCCAAAACTTACAGGTGCTTCTGACTCCACGGTGTGTTGTCCGGGCAGCGTATAGACGTCTACACGGTTCCGAAGGAGGTGCGGTTAGCAGATGTGATGAGCAGAGAAGGTAGGCAGACAGTCAGAGAGTGTGAGAGAGTTGGAGTGAAAGAGCCTGTGAATTTCGGAGGAAAATTGTTAGCTTTTTGGTTTGTTTTCGTCTGTTTGGTGGGGTGTCTGGCCTAGTTTTTAGAATCCAAAAGCACAGGGTGTCACCCCTCGGATTGAACCCAGGACCTTAACTGACTAGTGTGGTACTACCATCTATTCATACATCTTCACTTTATTAAATTCCCTTAAAGGAGTCTTTTAAAGATATAAAGATAGATTGCATGCTATAGAACAGCAACCTGCACACATACAGCCTGCAACCTGTATAAGAAGGTGAAATATAAGAAACCCTTTTCAGACCCTTTAGAAGAATGAAAAAGATGAAAAGGGCTGCAGCTCAAACACTGAAAAGGCATATATACATAATTTAACAGAACACAGAGGAAATGATAATTCGTGTAACTGGCTGGTAAATTGCATTAACCTTTAGCTGTTAGATCTTTGTGGAAATAGTATTTAGATTTGATAGCAGTAATTATACTTCAATATTGCAAACCTACTTCAATAATACCATCTAAATATTTGCTTGATAGACTAAAATAATCAATGCTTGTTACCTCTTTGTTAAATATTAGTAATTACGATGCAAAAGTAAACTTAATTTTTTAAGCGTTTCAGAAATATACTTGTCAGTACTGATCTTGTGAATTATTTGTAGGTTTCTGGAAATATAGGGTCTATTTACTAAAATGTAAGTGAATTTAGGTTTGCAAAAAATGTGGGTTTGCAGTAGCAAAGATTAAAATAAATGAACATTATTGACCAAGTCGATGAACCCCTACTATTCCGCCAAATACCACACTATGCAACCAGATCTAGATAAAGCAGACAATGAATACAAGCTATACCCCTTTCCGCTAAATAAAGCAGCATTAGACACAGTGAAACAACTTCTAGAACTCTTTTATTGTCAAAAGTGCAAAAACAACAACACAGCAATATTTTTCTAATGGGGCAACAAGTTAGGCAAGCTAGGGCAAAATCAGATTGATCCTGGCACATTATCAGCCATCTTAGATCCTCCACAGGGGCAATAATATCACCACCTCTGGCCATTAATAAAATGTTCTAGGATTACTTTACAAAATGTATAAATCCTCCCCTGATAACTTTGACATTGGAATGGAGATATTACTTAAATGTGGCCTTACAAATACCCAAGTACAAAGAGACATCTTAGAAGCTGTGATCACTGTGATCAGGAAGTACACAATACCATAACTAGTCTGCACAATGGAAAGAGCCCAGACCCGGCAGAATATGACACATTATTAAAGACCCACATTTCTACTCCTCTCACAACACTATTTGATACTCTCCTCTCCACCGCATAGAATATATCTTCCATGGCCGCAGGAAGAACGATTTTAATCCCCATGTGAAACAGAAAACCCATTGTAATTGCTTTGCATTGACCAATTACCCTCCTGAATCAGGATATAAAAATTCTGGCCAAATTATATGCAGATAGATTACAACAAATAATCCAATTTATTCTTAATGAGCATCAGTTGGGATACTCTGTAAAGGGAATCAGAATAGCCATTCAAAATCAGCAACTCAAATCAGGTGGGGGACAAGCATACCTGGAAACTCTCCGGGTTTGACCCCCGGGTACAGCACCGCAGTTCTCCGGGTCAACACCCGAATCCTCTGGGTCTTGACACACCCTGTGTATGCCTTTGACACATCTGAACTTCTTTTTGGATATTTAAATGCTTGTGGCACACGCATTTTAACCCATGATGTTCCATGTATGTGTCTGGTCCTACAAGGCCATTTTTTCTGAGGTACCTTGGTGGGCTTTGTATGGAGGCTAGTATAGAGAGCCTCAGATTAGCCATATGTGGAGGAAGTGGGTGGGGTAGTAGGCGGGGTAAAATACCGCTCCCCGTGACGCAGAGGTCCAGAGAAGATACACTTAATTTGGAGACAAGAGGTCAAACCCAGAGCATTCCTAGGTATGCCGATGTGCCTGGTACATGTTATAATATAAAGGCATAAGCATACTATGCATTGAGAATCTCAATGTTAGCTTTCCACATTCAGTTTATATAAATTCAACTATGGAATTGTAATCACATAATTATTCGGAAGACAAAGCTTTTTTTTGCATAGTTGAGCATAAAGAATGCTATAGCAACTGAGCCATGCAGTTTGTCACCTGATTTTATAGTCCCATTTTATGACTCTTACAGTTCTGCTTTCATTTACCTGTCATTCTTTCAAAGAAAGCAGTTATTTTAGTGACCTAAGTGCAAATATGTCTGCAGAGTGAAGCACATTTAAGTTGTTTATGGAGGATTTATTTTTTTACCTGCCATGGAATAACAGATAACATAGCCTGCTACATGTTTTGTTGAGTACAAATTAGGAAATTGTACGTGTAATTATTGATACTTCTTTGGATATTTTTATACATTAAAAAAGACTATACTCACATAACAGTAGTAAAGCATTATAAGTATTATAACGGAAATCGTGTTTTTATAAAATAAATTTCTATTTAGAGAAAATGTTTGATGTTCCATACAACCCAACCAACAAAGAAAGAGTATTAAAGTATTTTGTACATTTTTTTTACCAGTAGGAAAGAAAGTGCAGAGCTTCAGCACTCCACTCCCTCTGCATTTCAGGTTTCATGTCAGGTTTAATTAGTTGGATCAGTTAATTTCTTGCAGGAAACTTCTAATGCGCTCTGTGGTTGAACCCCTTGACCTCTTGCACATATCAGCAATAGGGCCAGGGAAAAAGGACAAATGTATAAAGGAGGATTCTTATGAATCTCTTCATGCATTTGCAGTCTGCCATTAAATGCACTTAATATATTGACATTGTTGTCTGATAAATTCGTTATTGCCCCCCAAAATGTATAGTCACGTAAGCTTTCAAGACTATAGAAGTCCCTTCTTCAGTAAGAATTGAACCACGGTAATACTGCATTCGCTAACTGACTTGCCTCAAACCGCAAACATATGGCAGTTCCAGAGAAGGTGAACTATGTATGTATAGTGATAGATATAGCCTTACGGCTGACCAATTATTGCTACATATTATCTATTCTTTAATTAAGTCTACACTCTTCTTTGTGAAAAAATTGTTTTGGGAAATATACATATCTACATCAACAACATGAAACCAATAGTATAGTGGTTTCTTTGTCTACTTTGTCTAACCTTCTAAAAAAAAAAGCTGGAAGGACCATTTTTTATTGTTACATTTTTCAGGTAGAAAGGTAACCTTTGAACATAATTAATCATCAAAAATGTCAAGTATGGCCTTATACAAAGGCAGAAAAGTTTGAGAACATATTATAGACTGCAGAAATGACAGTTTCATTACTTTGAAGAGGAAAGATAGATATGGCAGCAGAAAATAAGCGATATGACAGTGGTGGATAAGAAAGTGTACTTAAGAAAACGAAACATGAAAGCGAGGAGGAGAAAGTGTCAAAAAAGTTTCCTATTCTTCACAGTCTATGCTATTTTAGCAGGTCAAGTTAAATAGTGATATTATTGGGTTGAATTCTATTAACAATAACTGTTTGAATGTCCAATATTTTACTGTTATCATTTAGTTTAAATTAACAAATATGATCATTGCTCTGCAAGACTACTGAATGTACTGTTATGAATTAAGAGGTTAGTTGATTGCCTTCTTAGAAGGATAAACCACATCATTGTTTCTCCAATGAAAAAAAACTGTTCCGTGTTCTAGATTGTTAACCTCTAGATAATTAGGTTATACTAATAAGATAATGATTTGTTTCTGTTTTTCTTATACTTCTTTAAGTACCGCCATCAGTTCGAAAAGTACCTACGAATAAGTCATAATGTCTTGTTATGAATCATCAGGAGGTTTCCTTAAGAAGGCTTTGTAGACTGATAGGGTTGTTAAAGTAAAAAGATCTTTTTAGTTTAGGAAAGTGCTGAAAAAAGATTTGTATCACCATATGTTGATTTATTTCAGTTTGTGGTAACACTATATCTGTCTCTAAAGATTTAAATGATGCATCACGTGTCATCATTAGCAGTTACAGCTAACATTGATTATTTATTTTCAGTATATTTTTTGTCCATCGCAAGCAACAAATTAACACTGTTGCACATTCTATATAATCATCTCTGCATAGGGGGTTGTAAATCTGATCATTATGTTCTTTACTATAGTACAGAAAAGGAAAGTGTTGGCAGGTTTACATAACAAGCATGAAAAGTAATATTTCTCTAAAAGAATGTACTGATTTGAAAACTAAAACTGCAAAACATCATGGAATAGAATTATATAAAGTTAGAAAGGATTGTGAGATATAATAGTGATGCCTATCTTTCATTTGAATTTAGATAAATAATCCTCAGTATTGTTTAATTGCATAAAAACATTGTTCGCAATAAGCACCTTATATGTAATGCCACAATATACTACTAATGAATAAACTCATGTGATGCTTCCACATACATGTGTCTTGCATGAAACTGAACCCTATGTTTAAAAGTGTTATATCATATAGCAATAACCAATAGTATATGTGTCCATCGCTCAATATATAGCATATAATTGTCTGGCCTTCCTGATTGGCTGCTTTCTCTGTGTATCTTGGCATCGTTATTACCAATTTTCTAATTAGCCAAGGACGTGGGAAAATGAAAATGATTACAGAGAAGAGAAGTGTATTAACGGGATACCTGTTAATTTGCATTCATGCTATCCAAATCAGGTAGAATAAAATGTATTGTTAAATAACAGATTATTTGATTATTAAATTATTAATTGATTTGATTGTTTAAGCGGAAAAGGCAATACACTTAAATTGGTACCATAGGAGAAAACTCCCTGCCTAAACCATTTTTTCTTAGGAAAAATCTTTTTTTTTCATATATATTTTTTTGCTATTTTTTTGTTATTTACCTTCTAAATGTTTATATGATAAATTAATGAGGTTTGAAAGAGTCCACATCATTCACCTTATCCAAAACAGCCCTAATCACATTGATTTTGAGTAAGGCCCAAATGCCTTCGTAAGCCCATCTTAGTTCTGTTAGGAAATAATACAATGCTACCTTGAAGTACTAGGGCAGAGAATTGCAAATACTAGAGAAAATGTTTAGATACCTGGGAATTAATTAAATTAATTAAATCAATCCACTAACTGGGCTGTTTGAATAGATATGCTTCCTCGGATTCCTTTTAGGCTGAGGTTGATATGTAAACACATACATGCGTACAGAAACACACACACATATATATATATATATATATATATATTAATAGTACTAGGATGTCTATTAAGCCATTCTGGACTGAAATATAATAAATTATGATTTGTGATGACAAACCTTAAAGGTGGATTGTTTAGTAAACCTTTGAACCAACAAATACAGGGATGTGACATATGTAATAAAGAGCAAATTTATAAGAGATATAGTGAAATATAAGGAAATATTATACTCATGTGATGATGGTAGACATAGAAATTTAATGGGTCGTTCAATCACAAAAGAAAGAGAGTGTAAACTTGTTAATGGAAAGGATTTCTGGGCGGATTGTTAATGCATCGGTGATAATGAAATATTTTTGTTCTGGATGCACTGGCGCAAGCTCTAATGTACTTACTAAAACAAGCAGCTTTTTGAATGTATTTCCAAACATAGGCTGTCTCAGAGTGACCCTTATTGTATGTGATGTACTAATTAAGCAACCAATAGAAAAGCCCGTCAATACAGCAAGTAAATGAATGTCAATACCTTATCAATATAGCCATAGAACATGGTTTGCTATAACCGTTTAATAAATACTTGGATTAACATCAGTGTATTAAGAAGTGAATCAAAGGAATTCTGAGAAGTGCATGTTAAGCACCCTTTCAGGAACCAATAAGCCATCATAGCAATTTATGTGTATTACCATATCTTATTACTCTTCTGAGATCATATTGAGTCATTCACCTCTTCTTCATACACTTTTATTACATTCTTTTACAGCAATAAAGGCTTATCCAATTGAATGTGATCATGACCAATTTGGAGTAACTACAAGAGATAAGGTTATGGAACGAAAGATGATTATGTAAGGAAATGTAAGAAAAACTTGGTCATACTGCAGCGGTAGCACAAGGAACATTTATATAAAGATGAAAGAAAAACATATCATTATTGTTATTATTATTATTTAACTTTAACTTCAAAGGCAGTTTTGTTTTACCAGTTGCTATCCAGCCAAATGGAACAATTGAGTCTGATGAGTGTTTAGCTTTTTTTTGCAGTGGGATGTAGTATGCAGTGTTTAAAATCTGTTAGCAGTCAAAAAATAATGTAGATCCTAATATAAAGGGAACAAGGCAAATTGTTTGCTGATTGACTAAGGAACGTCCGTGTGGGAAACACTTTAAAAGGACTTCATAAGCTGAGACATGGTTTGTAAGTAGGGTGAGTCATCTATATGTCATGCAATTACCTGTGATGGTATGTCTATTGTCATAAGACATGGACACTATACTACATGCTGATAATTACCTCCCATAATTTTGGTTTGCTGTATAGAAACACTTCTGGAAATGACAGAGAGTTATGCCTATCAACAATCAACAAATGTGTTTTAATAATAAGACAAATGAAAGCTATTCCGTGTGACATGTTCAGGCCGGGCAAATTCTATTGAATCCATAATGTAATAAAATTAAATCAATGGAATTTTCATGCAGGCTGGTGTTTCTTCAAAACGATTGTTCTTCCCATCTCTAGAAAGCCATTCACTTTTAACCTTTACAGCATCTGCAGATAAAAATGTTGCAGGAGCCGAGGGTTGCATTATGAATTAAGTAATTGCCTTAATGGAAATGTTAAAAATGGTTCCAAGGCCAACAGATTCTCTGTAAAAAGTCTGCAGAAAGGGGTTTATCTCAAAAAAAAGATTTACGCCCATCTATTCAAAAATCTATGTGGGCATGACAATCTCATACACAGAAAAATTCATAGCACATACAAACACATACTTCCACATATGGTGATAAGAACACATATACACTGGTCCACTCAAATGTACTGCCCTGAACATGCCAAAAAGAGAGGGGATATGAGGTTAATGTGAATGAAATCTGGATCTGATGCCACAATCCCCATATGATGCTGTCAGCATGATGCACTAACATGATGACACTAACATGATGCTGTGTTTTTGACCATTTAAAATTTACAACTTTAAACTGCTTCATCCTATATGATAAGAAATATCTTTACCTACTAATAGTCCAAAATATTTAAGACAGATTATTTTCAAAGCTGAATGCATTTCAAACTATCGATGGAAAATACATATTAAATCATTAGAAAAATGATTTAATAATTGCATTTAAGGTTTCATGCAAATAGTTGGCTTTTTATCTTAAAAAATGGTCTTCCTCTTCCTTCCTTCCATTGTTCCGTTTTTTGCTTATTTATTTAGAACAGAATAATCACAAATCATGCAAATCATGCTTAATATGTGTCTCTCAGGAGGGAATAACTTAAATGGTGTGGTTAATATAAGGACAATTCTTCAGCTGCAAAGAAGCTATTTGCATTTGCAGTAATATTTAAAGTAAATTAATAATGGGCATTCATCAAACCAGACTATAAGATGTGTGTCTGATGCGCTAGAAGTAAAAAGTGATTATTGTCTTTAGCTAGGCATCAGAAGTACATTGCAAATTGCTATAATATATGGCGTCTTTATGTCTTTCCAGTTTTCAATCAATTTGTTGCCAAATTACCATCTGCATTGCGCTTAAGGTCCAGGAATGTTTATTTTGAGTTTTAGCAGCCATCTGCCAGTCCCTTCATTTTATTTAGTACAAGTAGATGACCTTCAACTGATTTTTAACTTTTTTAAAATAATTAAGGTATGATTGATTTTAAACAAAATAATCCCGTTCAGACAAAAATATTCAGTTTATTAGTTGTGAGGCTCAAAGTGTAAGATGTAATAATAATAATAATAATCCCACATGTATGTACAAAAAGATGATTGATTTTAAACAAAATGATTGTGTTTATTAATTGTGACTCTCAGGAAGTTCATACAGGTGATCTAGGTAGTTGCCCAGAGCACCAAGTTGTTGGGGTTCTTCCCTATGATACAAATTAGTAGAACTAGAATGAGTAAATACAAGAAGCCTTTAAATATACCCATTAGCTAATAGAACAGGGCTCTCCAGAATGCTTTACTATCCCAGTGATTGACATTCTCCATGAATAAAAAGTATAAATGTAAACCATTCAGATTTGACCCAGGGTTTCTGGGTGAAGCCTTGCTTTACAGCTCCAAAACAGTTACTTCTTTCTCCAGGTAGCAGAGCAATGATTGGCCACACCCACTCCCCTCCCACTCCCCTCCCACTGCCCACCTTCTCAAGGCTTTCTGGAGCTAACCCCACCCTTAAGCATGAGTAGCCTCTCTCCCAAGCGTGGCTATTAGAGGTAATGGTGTGGAGAAGGAAACAAAAAGATTTTTGCACAATATATCACATTTGTTACAACTACTATATAGGGATATGCTGTATAAATACACATATTCTGGAATTTCTAGACCTTTTACTTTCCTACAAGTGCTTGTAGGAGGGGGGCAAGAGACCATAGGACATGCCCTGTTAACTGCTACCCAAATAAAGAAATGATCAGTTTGAAATGTTGCTGAATATATGTTTGCATTACCATTGTTGCTAAAGTACAAGACCCTTTCTCATGGTTACAGGCAAGACTACACGGTTTAGTTCTCTTGCTGGTAGAGTGACAAAATATCCCCCCCAAGCAAAAGTGCTTTACTACATTAAGTATTGTTTGACATGGTACTCCTAGTTGCAGAAATATACATGTCCTTGCCGTGAACTGCCATTTAGGGTAATTACTGTACAACAATGGGTAATCATTTGTACAACAACTTGACTGCATCCCTTCAGTACTCATTTCATTGCTAAAACCATTGTTATTATTTGAATATTGTTGTAATAGTAAAGAAGAGACATACTGATTTTAAGAATCATAGGTTTGAAGATTTGCAGCTTTGCTGAAAGCATTTAACTATGTGTTTTCTTCATAACTGGGGGTATTTGACGGGAGCCTTTTGACATTTTAACCATATGTTTTTGCACCCTATACAGAACATGTATATTGCATATTTACTGTACAATAAAATTTAATATAAGAAAATATTGAAAAATGTATTTTAAAAATTTGCCTAATAATTTGCAGCCAATTAGTGAAGCTGAAAATCCTAACCCCCAAAATATATTTAGCTTCAGAAAATACTGTACTTCAGGTAATAAGGTTTTCTATATTTTTGGAAATTACAGGGCAAATATTTGAAGGTGTACATTTCTGTTTTCAACGTATTTCGTTTGGGGTACTTCCTGATGTTTCATGCAGTCATTGTTCCACAACTTTTTGCCATAGTTTATGGCACTGTATTGAATCTTAAAAGACCCATAATAGTATATTTTTTGAAAAGTAAACAAACTAAATCAAAAACATTTTAACGTTTTAAACCAGGGGTGTCCAAGTTTTTTCTGCAGTGGGCCACTTCATCAGAATTGTATACGTGCGCGGGCCGCACTCATTTTTCACTGTGACAAAAAATATGGCCTTTAATAAAATATGCAGATTAAAATAAAGTAAAATGACACAAAACCTTTACTCTTCCTCTCACTGATTTCTGGGCCTAGAAAGTTTTGCGACTACAAATTCAGGATTCAGGATAATTAAAAATGAAATAGTTCTATTTATTCTAGGGATGCACCAACAAGAAAATTCTGGACCAAAACTGAAAATTCAGGGTTCCCTTAGCCGAAATAGAAAATGACCCCCACCTTTAAAAATAATAAAAACCCCACATTTTTAACACACCACAATTGGACAAAAAATACAGCAATATGATAGGAGTGTGATTGCTAACCTAGTGAATGCTGGAACCTAGGCATTGGAGAGTGGACTTGTGATTGCTTGGTTAGCAATCACTACTCCTATCATGACCAAGTCAGCCTAGTACATGCTGGTTAACAGGATTTTGCATTGTTGTTTGCTGTGCGGCTCATCTTATCAGCCCTTAATTGGGTGCCAGCTAGCGGCTCGCCGGGCTTCAGCATGTACTGCTGATGCTGGCATTTGATCAGCTTGAGTATTGATTGCTGAACAGCAATTCACTTTAGTCCCATCATTGCCTAGGCTCCAGCACTTGACACATCCATGCTATCACACACACACACACTCATTCATTCATATACTCATTCATTCACAGATTCATTCCCTCAATCACGCATACTCATTAAAAAGCCCTCCCCACCCCCTTATCTGCACTGCAGCTCTTTCTGCGCCACTCAGACACTTCAGCAGGGGGTGCGCCCCCCCTCTGTGTTCTCTTGTACTGCACAGAGGAAGCAGGACCGGAGCAGAGTCATGTGATGTCACGTACTTTCACGTGACTTTGCTGGGCTCTGCTTACTCTGCAGTACAAAAGACCATCCCACAGGTAAGTAGCAGGGTTGCCCTGGTTGCCCTGGCTGCTGATCTCATGCGGGCTGCACCGCGGGCCGCATGTTGGACGCCCCTGTTTTAAACATTTTTAAAACCTTTTTCCTAGAACTGATAATTGACTGACAATTTAATTTCCATTTTCAAACAAATGGAGAACTTTGTGGCGGTTAATAATGTTCTGTACTAATATTATATCAGAGTGTGGTAGTCACTAAAACAAAGGCCTAGCAGTGTAAGGGAAGATGGGCAGTGGTAACTTTTGTCCCTTTCTAATGCCCTTTTTCACGCAGACTCGATAGTGTTTCTCTAGGAAGGTATATTTCTTCCCTATGCAGCATTTTTTGTACAAAACATAGAAATCATAAGTTGCCGCTTCTTTGTACCAGGTGTTAGTTTTTCCATGGATACGGTACAGATTAAGACATTTGTCAGCTAAGTCCACCCCTCCCATGTGCCTGTTATATTGCACTATGCAGAACACTGACAGTGTTCTCATTCTGTAGTGTTGTTAACAAATATATGTCTTTTTTGTCAGTATATCTGACAGCAAGTAGCTCCTCGTGAGGCATATCCTTTGTTGTTCCACGACTTTGTCCTGACTGCATCCGCTGCTGGGCAATACTCTTACGTTTTTCTTTTTCTTATAGTCCTATATTCAACAGTGTCCAAACAACATAAAGTCTCAAAAGGCCTATACTTGTATAATAGTTATCCACGGATAAGGGGTAACCTTTAGTTAAGGGAAGAGAAGGTCCCACACTATTTTTCCATTGGTACCAATGGAGTGAGGGCACCCTGAAAGATTCAGATGAGAGTCCTTCCCCTGATAGATTCTGAAAGAGACAGTATAGACTGAGCTGCTCTCACACAGCTTTTATAATTTGATTCCATAGCGTGAACGCTTGCATGGACTTGTACATACATAGTATTGTTGTTAAAATGTAAAAAGAGCAAGAGGACTTCAAATTTGTCTCTGGGCATGATTACTGGAAATAGTGGAGTAGCTATTGCTAGGGTCAAAGCAAATATTTTTTTTATTTCCAGTTAGTGGGTCGCCATAAATTACGCTATAATGAGTTGAGGTTAGCTGACAAATATGGAGTGGCTTACACATTTGTTGGTCCAGCAATGTCCTCAAACAAGCTGAAAATATTGATATGGTTTACAAATATCGACATTGCAGGTGACGACAGGTGAGATTGTGATTGGGGGTATTTCTGGAACCTCTGCATTTGGAGGTGCCCAAGTATGATTTTCACAGACAGGCACAAGGTTAGTACGCCTTCTTTTTTTTTGGCTGTGGATGAACAATAGTGTTACTTGATATGTAAGATATGGGCTCCACATCTGATACAGTGAGTGTTTCACTATCTGAGGTTGACACCAGAATGGCATAAGCCTCCTCAGCAGAGTACATATGTGTAATTTTTCAAAAAATCCCCAATATATCAGTTCTATATACCGCTACAATAAAAACTGGCAGATCCCTATCATTGGACATCAATCTGCTAAAAAAAACAGAGCGGAAAATAATCACCGCAATGAACAGACTGATAACAGTGATAAACTGTGATGAGCAAGGGACAGAAAATATTCAATTATTAAAAAAATCCCTGCAAAATTAACAATAAAAAATGAATTGAGAAAAATATCACTACACTGTGTTGATCAGACTGATCATGTACTTTGATCAGACAGGGAGGGTTAAAATGTATTTAAAATAGCTGGAACACTTTGTAGCACTGATGTGTCACTCTCTGTATCTTATAATCAGAGGATGACAGAGATACATTGTTAATGTTTTGAGACTTTGACTTGGTATACTCATTTCATTCATTGGGGCAAGCATTTAATTGAGCCGGCTCCGCACAGCCTACCGTGCAATCACAACTCACATGCGAACACAAAAACAACACCAAAAAAAGTACTTGCCACAGTTAATGTGAAGCTAAGGAGGAGATTGTCACAGTCAGCCTTCTGACCCTAGTATAATTCTACATGAGATCCCCTCATGCGGCACCCACAGGGCAGGAGAGGAGCGCAATACTATGCCGATTGCTTAGCAAATGAATGGTGCGGGTCTGTCGAGTGACCCTAAACTAACATGCAGTCATTACCTGTCATCACTCCCTCCCTGTCATGACCACCATAGTCCATTTGTCCCCTCTATCACTGTGCCACATTTTCCTTTTCTTCCTTCATGTGGTTCGGGTATAGATCAAATAAAAAAACACATGGATACATAGTAATGTGGGTATAAAGCAACTGAATAACACACAACCAGCATTGCAGGTAGAGATCAA